>CM030854.1:8385604-8503104 GCA_018105865.1 Metaphire vulgaris
GGCAAAGTGTGTAGAAAATCTGAGCAAATTTCAGGCATTGTTAAACAATGCCTGAAAATTTTAGTCAATGTCGACATTGCCCGCGTGAATCAGGAAATGCTGACATTGCCTAAAAATTTCAGTCAATGTCAACATTGCCTTATTTCACACTTTGATTGTAACACACACACACACACACACAAACACACACACATATATTATATATATTATATATATGACAAGGAAGTTATTAGCATGAAATGATGCTTTCATTTTTCATTATATATATAACAAGGAAGTTATTAACTTGATGCTTTCACTTACCAATTATGCCTATATATATAATAAATTTTAAAAAAAATTAAATTAATTAATATGTGTGCATTATTTTGGAAATGAAAGCATCTTTTCAAGTTAATAGCTTTTTGTCAGAACTTGCGGAATATATATATATATATATATATATATATATATATATATATATATATATATTATATGCCCTCGGTACTTCATTCCCGAGGGACTTATGATAAAAAATTGTCCGAGACCTGAAATTATAATGTGCTAGCTCTCGTTCGGTTGCAAACTGGAAAATGTTCCTCGGAATGCGATGGCGTTGAAACGCTGAATCGTGACGGATATTCTTTGGAACAGAAAACATCCTTCTCTATTGTCCCCGGATTGTAGGGTAATGAGTCGACCCAGATCGTTGATAAAGGAAAGGGCGTCGTTGTTGATGGGGCCAAATGTTTCAAATGCTAGCGGCAAGAAGATGTGGGTGGATGAGAGGGCCTGATATTTTGATGTCTTTCTAGCCGCAGCTGCTTCTGCGGCGGCTCCTGCTGCGAGTGCTGTGGTTGGCAAATACGTGGGAGCAACTGTGTCTGCCACGGTTGCATCCCAGATCAGGCTTCGCCCTGTCCGCCACGGGATCAGAGTCATGCCGTCTGGTCTTTTCCCATCGGTTCGGCAGAGACCAGGCGGCTCCTTGATAGAAGGGATCCCTGCCCTAACCAAGGCCCTCTGAACTAGGTCGTTCAGCAAGCAGTGTCGGGGGACACGACCTGGACTTAGATGACATGAGAGCCCATGTGCGCCGTCCTCCGAAACAATAGCACCGCAAGGGCAGAGGTGCTTCTCGCAGATTGTGGCCCCTAGCCGTAGACCGACGACGACTCTGATCGTCTCGTCGTCCATGCGAAGGCCACAACTGGTGATTGGAAGTGCATGGAGCCAGTCGCTAGCGTGTCGTGTTGAGTTTATATATATAGTTTATATATAGTTAGTATAGTATATATATATAGTTTATATATATATATATATATATATATATATATATATATATTTGCCCTCGGTACTTAATTCTTAATTACCTATGAAAAAATTGTCTGGAAACATTAAGAGATTGTGTGGCTAACTATCGTCTAGTTGAGGTCTGGAAATGTTCCTCGAAAAGCGATGGCGTTGAATTGTTGCATAGTGATGATAATCGTTAACAGAGGAAGCTTCCTTTCCTCTTGTCACCGGATTGTTGGGCAAGACGACGACCAAGCTCGCTGACGAAACAAAGGGCTTTTTGGTTCAAGGGGCCTTGCGTTTCAAATGCAATATATAGGCAGGAAAGTATAGATGGGAATCTTGTCTTGTCTTGTCTTTAACCGTCTTCGCTCCGAAGATTGGCTGCATTGTGAACTGCCTTCTTCCAAGTGTTACGGTCTTCTGCTGTTCTTGTCGCCTGCTCTATAGTGAGTCCTGTCCATTCTTTGATGTTGTCTTCCCACTTTTTTTCTTGGTCTACCACTTTTTCGTGATCCTGGCATTGTGCCTTGTATTATTTCTTTCTCTAGGCGGTCCTGTTTTGTTCACAAAATATGTCCCCAGTATTCAGTTTTATTTTCTTTACTGTTTTGAATAGTGATCTTTGCGCCCCTGCTTTATCCAGTACCCATCCATTCGTTTTCTTTGCTGTCCAAGAAACCCTCATAATTTGCCTTAGGCCTTTCATTTCAAGTGCCTGTATGCGCTGTTCATCATCTTTCATTATTGTCCAGCTTTCGCAGCCGTGCGTAGCGACTGGCCACACCAGTGATCTCAGTAGTCGAACATTGGTGCTCACTGGAATGCTGTGACTTTTCCATATCTTATTTAGTGATGCTCCTGCCGTTTGTCCTTTATTCAATCTGCTTCTTATTTCAGCTTTACTCGAAGTGTCGTCTGATATGATGGACCCTAGGTACGGGAAGGTGGTGACCTGTTCCAATATTATATTCTGAATTTTGATGATGCAGTTCTCGTCTTCTAGTGCCATTACCTTTGTCTTAGCAATATTGATTATCTTATTATATTTTCTGCCTGTTAAGTAAACCCTAGAGAGACAAGATCTTGCAATTCTACAATTGAACCTCCAATGAGTATGATGTCATCTGCGTATCTTAAATTTGTCGGCATTCTCTTTCCTATTCTAATGCCCCCCGTGAAACCGTCCAGTGCTTCTCTCATTACCTTTTCTGCCATGATGTTAAACAGGTACGGCGATATAACACATCCCTGTCTAACTCATCTTTTTACCTTCAGCCAGTGTTTATTCTAGCCACCTTGACATTGGGGGGATTTTGAAATGTTTGGGGGAAAAAGGTCGGAGTTTCCACACTTTTAGGGGGAAATTTCCATCCCCCAGCCAACATATAGAAAATTTGGGGGAATTTTAAAACTTGGGGGGAATTTTTCTCCAGAGACGGCCTAGAATAAACACTGACCTTCAGCCAATCTGACATCGTTCCAGCCACTTTAACTTTTGCTTTCTGTTTGTTATACAGTTTGGTCAGCAGCTCTATTAGATGTGGTGGAAATTCCATCTCTATCATACGTATCCACAGTTCCTCATGCCTTACTGAGTCGAATGCTTTTTTAGGGCTATGCCATCAGCTGGGAGTCAGACTTTGATATTTCGTTGTTTTTCTGATAGCAGCAGTTTCGAGGGCGGCTCCTGGTGCAAGAGAAGTGGTTGGAAAAATAGGTAGCAGCGACAGTGTCCGCCACTGTTGCATCCCAATACCAGGCTACGTGCGGATTGCCAAGGTATCAAGGTCATACCGTCTGGTTTCTTCCGTCGGATCAGCAAAGACCGGACGTTTTCTTGATGGAAGGGACCCCCGCTCTAACCAAAGCCCGCTGCACCAGGTCGTTCAACGTGGTATAGCGAGTGGTACGGCTTGGACCCAGGGGACAGGATAGACTATGTAAGCCGTCTTCAAGCACCTGGGCTCCACATGGGCAGGGATGCTTCTCGCATATGTTGGCGCCCGGGCGAAGACCGATGACAACTCTGATTGTTTCGTCATCCATGCGCCAGCCACAAGAGGAGATGGGCAGTGTGTGAAGTCAATCGCTGGTGTGGAATGCCGAGACGGCTCTGAGCCGGGGGGGCTTGGTGATGTAATCCTGGGTTGGCTTGGGACAGTACGTCAATGTCCTTGTCCTTTTGTATGAGCGGATGGTCCCAGGTGGACTGCTTGTTGGACTGACCGGAAATGGGGCTTGGTAGCTGGCTCATGGAACACCATTGGTCCATACCAGAGTTAATCCTTATAAGCTTAGCATTAAAACAATTACGTATAAACTACAGTGCATGGGGATGATCGTGTAAGAAATTTGCGGTGACCTCTTATCTTAAATGTGTGGATATCAAATAGCTGTGGTCGCAATCATTTTCACTCCGCAGCCTCCGCCACTCCCTTCCATTCATCTGATAAAAGGTAAGGGCAGTCCCGTACTCGAACGAACGCAGGGTTTCTGGCGCTGATCTCCGGTACTAGGCAAGCAGCGACGTAGGCGGCTTACGCCGTTAATCTAGAGTAGGCTGCCATTACTTTCTCTAGACCTGCGTTTTACCTTCGCAACGTAGCGCTGTTACCAATTTATCGACGCCTAAGCGATGATGGGCTTGGTTGGCCGCCGGAACCACGACTAGATTCCGGGATGATCACCCATCCAAGTACCTACCGTGCTTAACTTCGTGGTTCTGGCGAGAACCGGTCGCACAACGCTAAATAGGTCGGATTCATCGGTTACAGTCAGTAAATATCAACTGTATGTTGATGGATCTTATTGATCATCATATATCTGCAAATTACTAGAAACTTAGAAAACCAGCGGAATTATTATTTTAAAAACTCTTAGAAGTTTATCGTGCATTTTCTACATATATGCGCTGTGATGATGACGGATCGAAAAAAGCAGAAATCAAAATTGCAGCGCTCAATTATGACTCAGCAAAAATATTGATATCAATGAACACAGTGCTTTTGCTGGATCATTTCAATGCATTAAAAATATGCAGTTATGCACACTTTTACTATCACTATTTAATTATCAATCAATTTTAAGAAAGATTTGCGCTTCTCTTATTATGTTTTGTAATTCGTTCCATTCTGTATGACCTGACCTATTTAACAGTCAAGTTATCATGCATATTGCTGACATCGACTAAAAATGTCTGCTGCTGCTATTTCGCACAGGATTTGAATACATTAGTTTTGTAACCTAAAAATGTTAACGAGGTAATAGAAATGAAAATAAAAACATTAGATTTTCACATTTATTAACGGTCTTGCTGTAATAAAGAGCGTAAAGGGATCTAATACAGCCATTAGAGTCAAAAAAATGAAGAAATAATGTATAATGTACTAAATAAATAAAATGAATGAAATCTCAAAAAATTATTATTATTATTATTATTATTATTATTATTATTATTATTATTATTATTATTATTATAAATTTACAAAAAGACCGTTATTAAATGTGAAAACGTTAATGGGTTTATTGTCATTTCTATTACTATTTGACATTTTGGGGTTAAAAAGTAATGTATTCAAATGCAGCCATGCGAAATAGCAGCATACATTTTTATTCGATGTCATGTGATATATGTAGCCATTGATGAAAAATTGTTTATAGGTCGATTATTATTATTATATATTATTATTATTATTATTATTATTATTATTATTATTATTATTATTATTATTTAAACAAGTAATTTATTTACTATTATTATTATTATTATTATTATTATTATTATTATTATTATTATATGATTGAAATCGTATACTTACTGTAGCCGAATAAATCTTTTTGCCTTGTTCACGAGTTATTAAACGAAGTCTATGCCCTGGCTTCTTTCACGAGCGCTTGACTGCGACAAAATGCGGGTTTGTGTCCGTCAGAGGTTATAACCATTCGATTATAATGAAAGTGATAATGGATATAGCAGGATTTTCATGGTCGACTCATTGCTTTTCACTCACGAAACATTAGTGTCTTGTATAAATTCTGAGTTTTTATGGCTTTATCTTTCAGTAAATGCATCTCCTCATAAAATTTTTCACGGCAAAACATAATGCATGCTTTTAGACAAATAATCTCCTCGATTTATCATACATTAAGGATACGATGTTTATTGTGTCCTCCCACTGGTGTCTGCTGGCTTATTAATTTTCACACTGTTTATTTGTCAGTGTTAGGGACATTAAAACGGATTATCATGTTGTGTTACATAAGTGTTGGTTGCTTCCACTACGATCATGCATATCGACAAAGAAATGATTATTAAGTCGCTTCAAAAGGAATGACATGGAATCAATGATTCAGTAGTGGCTAAATTACGCATACTGGCTCAAGAGCATTCAAAAGTACAAGGCCAACTGACTCAAAACCTCATTTCTGAGATAAGTGGGATTAGGAGGTTCTTGTGGGGGAGACCTTGATGTAAGGACCGAAGGCCTGGTTGACCAGTGATCGAGCTAAGAGATTGGAGTAGCTCTAACTGCTTCTAGCAGATATAATGGGACAGCAGCATTAAGAGAAAGTGCAACAGTTCTCAAGACACGAAACAGAATCCGGGCAGGAAGTGAGAGCAAACGCAGAAAGGAATATTAAAGTACTCAATTAGAGTACAGAAAGTCATTTGAGAAAGGGAACGGTAACGTTTTATAACGTCTAATTAAAGGCGATAGCAAGCCGTAAGATGAAATATTTTGCAATAATCCCAGTTGACAATACGGACAATAGATGAAGATAATAGATAAAGCAATCATGTTAACAGAACTTTATCAATGATCTTTCAAAGACAAGAGTGATAATTTTGATCCAACTGTTTCGGCGCTGGTAATGTCTACAAATTTTCTACCAATAAACAGGAAACACTTTCAAAATTCGCCAACTCAGCGATTATTCTGTAGAAATTAAAAGCAACATTTCAATTTCAGCCAAAACAAACTTTTAGAATTCAAATTGCAAATGGCCAACAACTATCGAAACCAGGCATCGTCCGGCAGAATCTTCTCCGCAAATCGCAACAGAATCTCCGCGTACCAATGGACGCCGTCAGAGGGCGTCGATCGCTGGTCACGTGATCCGATCACGTGATACGCAAAGCGAAAAGGCGCCATGGCCAGGTGCGCCGCGGCGTGGCTGTTCAACGCGGCGTAACATGACGTCACGGTGTCATCGACGACGATAGTTCCTTCTGTCGTCAGCGGAGCGAAGACGCCGCGTATGGCGTCACGAGATAGGCGAACGACTCTTGTTGCGACGATTAGTTCCCTGTCCGTAAAGAGTTTTCGCTTGAAGAGATAGTGACCCGGTTGGACGCGGTCTGATTGCGTGGGGGTCGAAATCGAATCGTTCGGCGCCAGGGTCGAGTAGATGAGGTGGTCGCCGGTGACGGTAACTTTCTCGTCGTCGTCCGTCCACAGGTTTCGATACGTCATCAGTTTAGCGGAGTCTCTGTGCAGGAATCCGATGACGTCGGTGTAGAGTGGCGCCCCGTAGCGATCGACGGCAAGAACACGATCGCTGACGGAGAGATTGGATATGGAGACGGTCCTTCCGTCTTCCAGCCGGACGATGGATGAACCTGGAAAGCAGCCTCCTGTTTTGACGGCGATGGACGAATCTTTTCAGAAGAACGAAAAGCACAAGTGTCACCTGTGGCGTAGCCAAGAGGGGGTTTTGAGAGGAGGTTAAACCCCCCGTGGCTGTTCGCAGTGTAGGGGAAGGAGGAGTTTGAGGGTTAACCCCCCCCTTGGCGACCAAGACATTTTTATTTGATTTCATATCCAATATTATTATATTCAAAATTATTGAAGTATTAATAATAGCTGTCGACCTTTTTTGCTTGTCAGGATTTTTTCCGCGTTGCTGTTTAACAAATCATGGAATGCTGATGAAGTTTTTTTGCTTGTCAGAATTTTCGAAGTTGGGAATCATGGAAACTGGGAACCATAACCCACCCGTCGGAAAATCCTGGCTACGCCACAGTTGTCACCAGTGTCGCAGCGCTGGGGCAAGTGGCGGCCACCCTGGGTGCAAAATCTAGGGGCGCAAAATTTCAACTGAAAGAATAGAAATACGAAGTAATAATACATAATAAAATTATTGTAAGTACTTTAAGTGCTTTCTCCAAATCTATTATTGTAGTAGAGGAATTCGATGCGGTGACGTATTTTGTTTGTCAATACATTATGAAGAGAAGTTGGACAACTGGGAGAGTGCAATTCCTCTTTTGCTCCGGGCGCTTGAAATCCACGCTACGCCATTGATCGTCAAAACTGATCAGCGTTCAATACAATGTGTCGCTATTATAATATAATAATTATTATTATTAGTAGTAGTAGTAGTAGTAGTAGTAGTAGTAGTAGTAGTTGTTGTTGTAGTAGCAGTAGTTCTCAGCAGTAAAGCTAAAGTAAGTAGTAGTAGTAGTAGTAGTAGTAGTAGTAGTAGTAGTAGTAGTAGTAGTATTGTAGCGAAATTGATACTAGCAAGCATGAGATCCAATAATAAAATATAAGAAGATAGTTTATAAACTCGCTAGATGGCGCTTCTGTTAGGTAGTTTAAATAAGGAATAAATTTAATAATAATAATAATAATTAAGGACCTTTAATAATAATAACTATATAATAAATAGGTGAAATAGGATTAGGCAGAATAGAGGGCTAGGTATTGTTGAGTTAACTCGATTAGTTGTATAACACCTCTTTAAAGGAGTATCAGAATCCTATAAATAGAGGTCCCTTAGATGGCCACGGGGCTGTTATACTGAGTTTCGACTTGGAGTGCCAAGAGGTGGAGGTACCTCGAGGTACTACATTTCCGCTAGGAAGTGGCAATCCACCGCGGAAGCGGGTTCCCAAGGGCAGGGTTGTGCCCTGTCAAAAGATAAAACCGCGGAGCGTTAGGAGGGAAGGGCTGGAAAGGTCCGGTAGATCCCGAGGTGTACCTGACAGAAGAGCGAGGTAGTTGACAGAGAGCAAGCAGAGCAAGGTTTACCTGACAGAAAGCGAGGTAGTATGCTAAGATTTTAATTGAGATAGAGAGAGATAGAAGGAGAGAGAGGAATCAGCCATATAATTAAAACCTTAGCCAAAAAGCTAAGTCGAACACCCACCCGCCTTATTTGAAAGAAAGATAATCCTGTTAGCGGCCGACGTTTGTCATTGTCAGATTGCAATAAGGTCGGCATCTGGATTATAGGTAAGAAAATAAACAAATACAAGTAGCAGAGTAGTAGTAGTATTAGTATTACGGGCATTTTTAAAGAGCAAGTTCTCAGTGCAAAGCTAAAATAAGTCGTATCGGTGAAAATATGAAAACTGCGAGGCGTTTCTGTTGCAACATTTTATGTAAGAGTCCGAGAAAGACATCTTGATGATTGCAGAATCTGAAGTGAAACTCATTAGTTGTATAACAAGTAGATACAGAGAGAGAGAGAGAGAGAGAGAGAGAGAGAGAGAGAGAGAGAGAGAGAGAGAGAGAGACTGTATTTAGCGACAACTTCACAGTATCCATTCGATAGCTACGATGTCGCTATTACAATTTCCAATCAAATTTCTTTTTTGTAGCGTTTTATCCATAAAAGTATATCTCGACGCCAGAAAATATCTTGGAGCGGGTGTTGGGATTTACCCGATTTGACGGAGCAGTGGATGTGTCCTCTCGATTCGAAGTAAGACCCAGTCGAAGCCGGCTTCGACCGCCAATCGCGCCAACATCCCGTACTTTGTTCGGTCTCGGTCGCTGGTGGTGACGTCGACGGCCCTTCCCTCGTAGTGGAGGGAGTCAATCAGGTGGCGACCATCCGCGTCCCAACCCTCAGTTACCCTCAGCTTCACCCCCGACCACCGGTTCATGACCAGAACAGCTAGATCGTTCAACTTGTCTTTACAACGCTAGAATAAGAAAACTGAACCGTAAATTAATTAATTAATTAATTAATTAATTAATTAATTAATTAATTAATTAAGAATTATGCAATGCAAGTTATACAATAAGGCTTAGTAGAGCTAAGTTACTGACATTTATGGTTTTTGAGACGATATTTTTAAAGAATGCGGGAGAATGTTTGATTCTAGGTAAGAGGTCCCAAAACCAAAAGTCTTAATTGCTTGTTTTAATAACGAAATTTAACTAAGAAAGAACCAATATGGCGTAGGACTGCAGGTCATCATTAGATTATTAAATATTGGCTCCTTAACAATGATCATGATATTCAACGCCGATTATATCAAATATCAAATTAATGCTATCAACCATGGGTTTTACTGCATCGGGTACAGTAAGCTATCTACTATGAGAGATTTGTAGTTAGTAAAGTTATAGACAATTAAGGCGTGCCTCAGACATGGACATGGGTTGGTCCACCCATGGGTTGGGTTGGGTCCGAAATTTCCATTTTGTGGTGGGTTGGGTTGGATTGGGTTGTCAGGTTGTACAAATATGCACATATTAATGATTTTTTAAATTACTACAAATTACCCTTAATCTGTTTCGATGCCTTTTCACAGGAGCAACTGGAAAATACAGGTCAAAGGCATCCAGAAATATGAATTCATCTGCCAAATGGAATACATTCCCATTGGTCTAGGAAATGAAGGAGGATTTAAGAAATTTGTATGCATGGGTTGGGTTGGGTTGGGTTGGGTCAAGTAACCCAGCTGTTCCATGGGTTGGGCTGGGTTGGGTTTGAATAGTGGTGGGTTGGGTTGGGTTGGGTTTTAAAAAAATGGACCAATGTCAATGTCTGGCGTGCCTATGTGAGAGAGGGCACGTTGACTCGTCTATTATTGAAGCGCTATAAAACTCAGCAAGCTCTTAAACTCAAAGAAGCATTATAGGTCGAACTGAGTAAACTCTCTTTGAACAAAAACAGATCAAGAGGTCCAATTAATGTTAATTCTGATAGACTGACTACTGCAGACTACATCTGGGCTTCGCTCTGAGGCAGTGCCAGCTTCTTCCGAGGTCTTGGGTCGAAATCAAGAGCCTTGTGATCCACCGGTCTTATACAGGGATGTCACTAGGGTTGTAACTTTTCCGGAAAAGTAGAATGCCCGGAATTATTTCGAAAATTTCCGGAAATTTCCGGAAAACGAAACAGGAAGTGCCGCTCGCATGTCCATAAAACATTATATAGCGCTACAATCCTGACAGTTGTTAACAAATGCCCAACAAATGAATAGTAATAAATAGTAATAATGATAATAAAATAATAACAATAGATAGTAGTTATAGTAATAAATAGTAATAAATAATAATAATAATAATAAACATTAATAATAATAATAATCATCATCAACTTTTCCGCTATTTTTTCGGAAATTTCCTCCCGAATTATTCCGGAGGAAATTTTCGGAAATTTCCGAGCTCACATCCCTATCTGTCAGTATCCATCGTCCGTTATGGATGCGCGAAGTAGTAATGAGGAGTCTCCTAAGATATCCAATTAAGTGTTTCTCTCTTTATGCAGCAGAAATTCCTGATTAAACCCCGGAATGCGTTTGATTAGTAATCAAAGCATGCGACCGAGTGTTAATATTTAGTCACGGATGCTGTTGCAAGTGTATTTCTTGTTAGATCCACTGACGGATCTCGATGTGCGACAGTTTTCGTGGGGAAGGAGTCGTGTCTCCTGTGTGTGTGATGAGAGAGAGAGAGAGAGAGACAGACAGACAGACAGACAGACAGACAGACAGACAGACAGACAGACAGACATATAGAGACCAGGGACAGAGAAGGTGAGAGATGCAGAGACAGACAAAGCATGACAGAGAAAGAGACAGAGAAAGCGAGACAGATAGATACAGAAAAACACACGCAGACAGAACAGAGAGACAGACAGGCACACAGAGACAGAGACAACGGTGTTCCTCACTGGTCTAGTGATAAATATACCTATTGGCGTCCGTGTGCTAATATTTCGAAAGCATTGTAAAAAGTAATCGACTCGGGTTCCTGCCAGGGATGTTAGCAAGGACTGAACTCCCAAGGACAAGGACAAAGACTGATTTTAAGAACAAGAACTGATCCAATCACAAGGACTGGCTCATAAGGACAAGGGTAAAGGACAACAACCTTCATCAGTTAGAAAAAAACGGAAAGAAAAATCAGTAAACCATTCAATTCCAATCACAAATTTAAAATGCAATGAAACGTCCTAAAATATAACATAGTCAATAGCAACAATAGCAATGTTACATTTCAAATACACAAGAGCTACTAATAGCTGATCAGTCATGCACGATTAAGTATCATTATTATCAGACCACTTTGTGAGAACACTCGTTCAACTGATGCCAATGTTGCAGAAGAACAGAGAATTCTGCGGAAGAGTTCTGATAGGAGATGGAATTAATCTAAGTTTGTCACAACTGTCAGAGAGAGTTCTTTAGAATCTGCAGCATTTATGACCTGAAGGTATTCATTCAATCGACGCTCTGGAATGTGTTGAACCTTCTTCATGCATTATCTGTAAAGCGTGTTGATAATTGATGATTTGAGTTCAACTTATGGCGCATCAAACAGGGAAAGGAAATTCGGTTTCGCCGCTGGTATATATTATAAAAGGAATAATAAATGACACCTAAAATAAACGATTTAAGGCAGGTATGTAAATATAAATCAAAATACCTAAAAATTGCATTCGATTAATTTGGTCCTTGCAAAGACTTTTCAAGGACAAGGACAATAACCGACCTGCAAGAACGAGGACAAGGACGAGGACCTCAAATTCGTCCTTGATGAGTCCTTAAGGACAAGTACCAGCACAATTAAGGATTGACATAACTGGGGTAAAACTTCATGGAAAAGATAGCGCGACTCACCTGAGTCATGTACCTGTCCGCTCCTGTTCCTTCGTCGTCCTTGAAGACGACGTATGGATTATAGTTGATCACGAAGTCTTTGAACTTTGCGTCGTTTCGGGCGATCCGTCCCTCGGCCAAGCCGCTTGCGCCCAGAGTGTTCTCCGGAACATTGGGCACGTGTTGCTTGAAGACGAGGGGGGTCATTTTCATGGAGCGTCTACCAGACGAGGACCTCCTGCCCGGACTGCACTGGATCGAGCTCCCAATTACAAGAGAGAAAACGAACAGTCTTAATAAAGTCATTTTCGCAATAATTATTTCGCGACAATTCAGAAGTAAATATCCGTCTTTATGCAGATTTCAGACGATGTTTTGAGTCGTCTTTGATGGAAGATCTAACTTTCTGTCTGTCCAATACTGAAATTATTTCGGTTAATTCTGTTCTGAGACGCTTATCAATGTGAAATCACTGGTCCATTTCAGATTCGACGCCGAGTTCTTGTTTCAAAAGACGTAAGGTTAACACAACGGCTCTCAACAAACTTTCGTAGATTTATTTCAGTCATAGAAATTGTCTCAAAGCGAACCTTCGCTACTCTCTCTCTCTCTCTCTCTCTCTCTCTCTCTCTCTCTCTCTCTCTCTTTCTCTCTGAGTCCACGACCCTAAAAGATTTCTCTACTAACAGCGTTACAAACTGGGCGTGCCCGTTGCATCCACTATTCCGTAGTTTTCATTGTCAACTTGGTGATTAAAGTCAGTGGCGTAGCCAGGATTTCCGGAAGGGGGGTTTGGTTTTACTCATAACCAACTTCCAACTTCGAAAAATCTTGTCAAGCAAAAAATGGTTGTTACCTTACATCCTTACATTCTATTCTATGGCACTTAGCAATTATTTTGGGTCTGCAGCCAAGGGAGGAGTTTTGACCCCCAAAACCGCGTCCGAAAATAAAAAAATTACGGAAACACTTTACAAAAAAATTTCGTTAGCAGCCAAGAGGGTTTTAACTCCCAAACCTCCCCCTTGATTACGCCACTGATTAAAGTTCGTGACTCTAGGGAACTATCGCTGTTGCATATGATTACGGGATTATATCGTTAGAACTTCAGCATGCAAAGCCAGTCTCAAATCATTCGCCCGTGTTTAAAACGCAATGTGGGCAACACCGTCACACACCTCTATCCACAGTATCCAGTCTAAGAAGGTACTTGACTTCTTGAAGCTATCTCTGCAGTTGCCGAAAATCTTTTCACTTATTTGAAGAACCGGACGATAGGGGTCGCCGCACGTACCTGTGTCGCAGATGAGTATCTCCGATTTATTCTCTTGGTTTCGCCGTTTCTGGTGACGCTATCGACTTCCTCAAAAATATGGGAGGGGCTAGAGCCTAAGAGCTAATAGAAGTTTGCACCAATGACCGGGGCGTAGCCAGGAATTTGATTTAGGGGGAGTATAATGTGATTGGAGGGTATAAATCTTAAAAACTTTGAAAATCTTAAAAAACACATTAAACATTTTAAGGTAGTCTGATTTTGGGGGTATATATGCCGGTGTACCCCCGTCGCTACGCCCCTGTCTATGACCCTCTGGTTGCAAGGCAAGAATCCTAACACCGCTCCATCGTGCCCGTGTGATAGAAAAAACCAAAAGCATATTTGTTGCAATTGTTGTGTTAGTAATTTAGTAAAACCCACCCGCGAGTTAGATGGTTAATTTGATTTTATTATGCACGGCACGTATATTTAAATTTCATTAATTAAACTGAATGCTTACGCTCTCGCTCTCTCTGTCTCTCTCTGTCTCTGTCTCTCTGTCTCTGTCTGTCTGTCTGTCTGTCTGTCTGTCTGTCTCTCTCTCTCTCTCTCTCTCTCTCTCTCTCTCTCTCTCTCTCTACGCCCCCTCATTTTAATGTGTTGCGGCAGAGGTAACCGTCTTCGCAGCAATCAGGACAGTTCAAAGAGCATCGTCTGTTATGAATTAATATGTAGGAGTTGACTACAATCCACCGCATACATTCAAATGACTTTCAAATGGTTTACGCAAAAGACAGTATGTAGTCCTGATGCAAAGTTGTCTTAAATCAATTGCATTCACTTTACGTTTTGATTAAAACTATTTTGCATTATTAATGCAACGACAAATGTAGGCCTACGTAATTAAAATTTAATAAACTTCAATTTACAACGTTAATATTTTTTAAGATTAATATGCAATGATTTGGACAAGTTCTAATTAATTAATAATATTGGCGTAGTTTTATCTCTCCCTTTGAAGTCAGTTATACGATGAAAATTCAAGTAATCTAAATGAAACACTTGCAGACCGAGTTTATTCAGTTCTAAATCTCTCCAAGAATCAAATCATCAACGAGAAACGTTACATATTTACGACCCGCACGCGGCTCTGGATACCGATGCCGACAGCCAAGTACGCAGGTCAGCAGAGAGACAGCTAAAGAGACGGATTTCCGGAACGACCGACGGTAAAATCTAAGTGCAAGTGTCTCAAGGATTTAAAGTGGACGTCCCGGTGGAAATGGGATCTTACGGAAACGATCATAGCTCAAGAGACTGGTTGGTAAATACGCAACGGCGTTTGTTTACAGCGGGAAACTCTTTAGATGGAGGAGGAGGAGGAGGAGGAGGAGGAAGAAGAGGAGGAAGAGAAGGAGGGGGTTAACTTTGGAACAGGCACTTGTTTTAATGTATGGAGTCAGCGATTTCAGATTTGTGATATTCCAAATAGGATCGGATTCGTTCAAGTGCGTCACTTCCTGAATTGAAATTCCGGGTCTTTCGTTTTGTTTACCGCCGCAGTCCACGAAATACGCTGTCGTCGTCGTCTGTGGATCCATTCTAAGGAATTTCTCGAGTACAGACATTAGTCATTTGCCTGAGGCTGATTTAGCGCAGTTTCAGCCCGGAAACTGTTCGCGTCCTCTAGCTGTGTTTTTGTTACACGCATTAGAGTACTATTTTAGCCCGAAGGCAGCCGAATTTACAGGATTAAATTTGCATTACAATAAAAATAGTTTGGGAAAGATCAGAAAATGATGATGATGATGATGATGATGATGGTGATGATGATGATGATGATTATTATTATTATTATTATTGTTGTTTTATTATTATTATTATTATTATTATTATTATTATTATGTGATAATGATGATGAATTAATTAACTGGGTATCTAATTCTAATTAAGGGCTTTTGATATTTTGCTACTTCTATTTCTATTCGTAGTCCAGCGAATTCTAATTGAAAATAACAATTTTTGTCCATTATTAGCACATTATTACTAACTCTTCACTTGTCATGGTCATTGTTATTGTGGTAAACTGGTATTCATTCAGTCGTTCTAATCTACTGAATCACGGGTGATGTGCACTGATCTTAATTAACCTGGGCAAATTTAAGTGTTGCAGACTGCATATTGGATTCTGAACTCTCCATTAGCTGACAAGTTTTCTGGCTTCACGACAAATTCGGTCGCACTCAATTTCACCTTCCAACATGCATTCCGGAGTGAATGGACCTCATAGTTAATTTAGTTCTTTGTGAAAGATGAATGATAGCATTCTGCAGGTATTCGCGCGTAGGTAAACTACTCGCCTTCAAATAAATAAACTCAATCGGGTTTTTAAATTTTGATATTTTGCACCTACACAGAGTTGAAATTTCCTCTTTTAGTTCGGCTGTTCGAGCGACATCTTATTTTAGTTTGTTGCAGGTCTTCTGAACTTAAGAATCCATACGATGACGTTGTCTGTATGGCTTGTCTGGAGATCGCTGGCTTAGTCTTCTGCCGTAGACCTTATAATGAAGTTTGCCTTTTAAGAAAGAAATCGTCAGACAATGAAGAAATAAGCCGGGTTTCCGTTGACAACATGTAGACAAGAGTATATTATTGTCGGCGCTTCCATTGACTCTGAGTGCTTTAGCAAAAGTAAATGTTTATTTGGTGCTTTAGTATTGATATACTAATCATCATTCAAAATGGATACGCAGGCCATTTTAATACCCGATGCGAAACGATGAACTGCCAAGGCTGGTTGGCCGCTCATCTGAAGCCAGTGGCGTAGCCAGGATTTCCGGAAGTAGAGGATTGATTTCAATCGTGACCAAACTTTTAAAAAATCTTGACAAGCAAAAACTCATCTATTTTTTAGAAGCTGACAAGCAAAAAAGATCGTCACCTTCCTGACAACTTTACATTTTTTCTAGTTTCTATAGCACTTAGAAATTTTTCGGTAGACAGCCAGCCAAGAGGATTTTGACCCCCAAAATCGCGTCCGAAAATAAAACCTGCATGGAAAAGTATGGAAAACATGTTTTTCGTCGGCAGCCAAGGGGTGTGTTTAACCCACAAAACGCCCCTTGGCTACGCCACTGACTGAGACTGAACATGAATAATTGAACATGAATTGAACCACATCAGTAAGTCAGTGTCCAGCAGTTTCTATCAATTAGGACAAGTAAGGGCAGTTGCAGAGTCGCTTACATCTGTGGCAAAGAAAACTCTAGTCCATGCACTGATCACAATGAAAGTAGACTACTGCAACAGTCTCTTGGTGGGTATCACAGGAAAACAACTAAACAGACTTCAAACAGTCCAAAACGCTGCAGCGCGGTTTGCAACAGGAATAACCAAATGGCAACACATTACGCCAACACTTAAAAGTCTCCACTGGCTTCCAGTGAAAGCACGGATAACTTTCAAGATAGCATCTCTCTAGTAGACAAATGTCTACGGGGAGAAGCTCCTAAATATCTGGCAGCAGATTGTCAACTGCAAGGAAATCTAAACAGACAAATTCAATTGAGATCCGATCAGACAAGGAAACTACAAGTACATAGATCATATAACAAGATGGGAGAACAATTATTTAAAGAATTGCTGTGTTGGGTAGATAATAGATATAATCAGCAAATAGTATTATGGAACATTGATAAGTAATAAGAATTATGCTAAAAGAGTACATGGTGCACTCCTTCAGCATAGCACAAGCTGGCTCAACAACAGGTGGCCCCTCACAACTTTTACTACAGATTGACGCCACTGCCTCCTTCATTGCTTTAGTCTTTCTAATCTGCTGATCAGGGCGCGGACATTCTTCCCCCGGACATAAAAATGTGGATTTTATCCCCCGGACATTATCCCCCGGACATTATCCCCCGACAAAGAAGTAATGAACAATGTAAATCAATATCATAGATCTTAATTTTAAAAGGTATTTATCGGTTATCAGATGCCATGGCTGCCGTCAGTATCGTTTAGGCCTTAGGGTTAGTGTTAGTGTCTGGTTTTTGGTGTGGGTAATGATTATAGTAATGATTATAATGTATTGTAATATAATGATTATAATGTAATTATATTGTATATATGTAATTATAATGTAATGATTATAATTATAATGTAATGATTATAATGATTATAATGATTATGATTATAGTCAAAGTCCATAGAGTAAACAAAGGGGGGATTATGTCCGGGTATGCCACTTTCTCGGGTGTACCGGGGGTGGAGAATGTCCTACACCCTCTGATCACGGGTAGTGTGTGTTGATCTTAACTTGGGCAGTTTAGGTGCTGCAGACGCAATAGTACTGGACGAGTGCGCACTGTGCACTCTCAATTCACCTTCCATCGTGCAGACTTCTTTCGGAATGATGGAATGATAATTAATTTAGTCCGTTGTCGTAAAAGACGAATGATGGCAAATATTCGAGCGTCGGTAAACACGCCTTCAAATACGTCACCTAAATAGGGTTTTGAACTTTGATATTTAATTCGAGAGTCGTTCGATTAGGCCAAACAGTCTTCCTCCTTTTCGAGTCGATATTGAATGCTTTAAAGAATAAATATTGTTTGCAAAGACGTCTCTTAAATTTCAGAGTCATCGCCGTCCGTTTATACGGCATTCTCATTCGCTTACTATTTACTTTCGTTTACATCGATGCCATAAACCACGCGGTGCAAACTGTATACAAATTTAATGGTTCCTTGGTTGAAAATGGCAGTTGTGGTTCAAAATAAATATAATTAATATGTTAATGCTGACTGAGTCGTAGCTATTGATTTAGTATAAGAAAGGAATTCAAAGTCTAAGGAATTCTGAATCTATTTTGGATCCAATGTTCTGTATTTCCGTACAGTAATAACTGCATATTTTATGACGCTATGCCTTGCTTAAGAACGCAGTTATCAGCTCTTTGCATGTCTTTTAAAGATGTCTTTGAGATGAAGTTTGCTTTCTAACAAATTGTCAAACAATGAACAAATAAGTTGGGATGCTGTTGACATTAGCCAAGAGAATTGTCGGCGCTCTCATTAGTGCATTAGTAAGTGCAAGTGAAATGTACAATTCATATAGTGTTTTGGAATTGATATACTAATCGTTCAAAATGACTAGAAAGACCACTTTAAAATTCACAGTCCGTGCCGCGGAGGGTTTCTGAATGGACCGCGGCGAGGTCCAGAAATAAATTTCATGTATCGCACGGAAATAATTTCCATTGCTGAAAATGCTATGAAAAATATGAACATTACTTAAAACTGCAGAGTCGAAGCGGTAAAACTAATTAATTATTGTTTTATTGTAGTGTTTTATTTAAACTTTCTAAAGTTCAAAGCGCGGAAGATATGCTGTCAACAAAAGATTAACTCGAGCATTTTGGTCGGACCGCACCCCAGTCGTGTCTCTGTACAAATTTCCCGACCGCCACGCAAACAATTTGAGTAGTCCTGAATTATAAGCCAGTAACGGTCTTATAGCCTATGGTAGGCTAATATTAGACAAGCGAATTAACATAAAGATTCCGAAACATATATTGTAACATAGAATTGAAGGTCTAAATGCCTGAAATAGCACACGTTCATAGTTAAACTATAAGGAAACGTAGAAGAACAACTAAAGAAGACGGAGATAATTCGTGGAATATTGCATTGTCTTGTCATGAAAGGCCAATGTTTGAATTTGAAGCTTTGGCTCACATGACTAAGGCCCTATGCTCAGAAATTGTTTTGGATTTAACGAGCATGTCTAAACATATAATATGATTGGCTAACAGTGACTAAATGATTTCAGCCGTTTGGAATTCAAATTCTGAAATTTCGGCCAAATGGGCGTTCATCTGACTATAGAAAACATAACTCTTTTCTTTTTGACAATAACTTTGTCAAATTTTAACCAAGCTTGATAAAACTCGGCAGCAATGTGGTTGAGGGAATCCTCGACAAACAATTCTATATTTGTGCACAGGTTGCTCGCCACATTTAATATTTGTGACAAAGAAACAAGACACAATGCAATTATGCATAAATATGGTATATATTTGGCAGCTGTGACCATAGTGAGCATACCATAGTGATGAAGCATCTCCTGCAGTTGTTACTACTACTACCACTACCATTACTACCATTACTACTACTACTACTACTACTACTACTACTACTACTACTACTACTACTACTACTACTATTACTACTACTACTACTACTACTACTACTACTATTATTACTACTACTACTACTTCCTTCGATCGATTTCAGTAGCGCTAAAGACACATCTATTTAACATTTCGTTTTCATATATGTAAAGTGCTCTTGTCCATAGTCCAAAGCTACATTACTGCGCTATACAAATTGTCAAGACAGTAATAATAATATTATTATTATTATTAATAATAATTATTATTATTATTATTATAGGAGGAGGAGGAGGTTCAGATGAACCGATTGATTTTTCCCACTTTCGAGTTTAGGCTAAATTGTGAGCAGAACCACGAACAAACGGAAGCCAGATAAACTGCTGGCATACATTTTGGTTACTTTCCTTCGAATGCATTAAAGACCATAACATGGGGAATATGGCATGGTAGGTATTTTACAGCAACGCAGTGATGCGAGTCATGATTCCAACGCCGTTTGCTCTGAGCAAACAACGTACATCACAGCAGCTATAAAGCTGTCGTCTTACTCAGTGGGCTGTTTTCCCAAAGACGCTTTCTTTAACCATAACCGGGAACGGCGTGCCTGCCTGTTTCGGGTTGCAAGACGGTTGCCTGGCAAAACGTAAATATTTGAACTTTGTACCTAGCTCCATGTATAGCTCCTAGTATCATCAAAATTAGATTTCATAGATATCTCTACTATGCCCTAGGTCCAACCTCTATTTTAAGTTCTTGATGTAACTAATAAGACAACGTTCATTTGGAAAATTGTTGTTGTCATGATGATGATGATGATGATGATGATGATGATGATGATGATGATGATGATGATGATGATGATGATGATGATGATGATGATGATGATGATGATGATGATGATGATGATGATGATGATGATGATGATGATGATGATGATGATGATGATGATGATGATGATGATGATGATGATGATGATGATGATGATGATGATGATGATGATGAAATGGTGATGATGATGATGATGATGATGATGATGATGATGATGCGTTTGATGATGATGATGATGATGAATGATGATGATGATGATGATGATGATGATGATGATGATGATGATGATGATGATGATGATGATGATGATGATGATGATGATGATGATGATGATGATGATGATGATGATGATGATGATGATGATGATGATGATGATGATGATGATGATGATGATGATGATGATGATGATGATGATGATGATGATGATGAAAATGGTAATAATACTGTAAATGCGTTCACTAAAGTGATTCGCGTTTTATCAGACATCGTTAAGAAAGCTGAAATTAGTCTGCTTTAGGCTCAACGTTTGCGATCAATAGCAGTCGTCTTCTGAGGTAGAACAGAGGCTTTGTTGCTGCAGAGATATTAATTTTGTCAAGCCAATCGAATAACGACGACACGATCCTCGTCATGTACAAAATAATAGGGTTTTGCTTTTCTTATTCGTTCAAAATGCGTCTCTACAGTTACATTGTAGATAAAAGTTTCCAAATCATGCGTTTTCGTATTCAATTTTTAATTGAATCAATCCCCGGCACGTGACGATCATTTCCTCAAAAGTCATTTTTCAGCAGTTTCCCTGCTATAAGGTCGCAGGTTTGAGATGGGCTAGATGGTCAAAAACGGCTTAATGAGATATTGACTCATTTGACTCTCAAGTTCAGTTATGAGAATCAAACATTATATTTTCGATTAATTGATGTGAATTTTTAACATTCATCAACTCTGATTATTTGGTTTTTAAATGCTAAAATTCGAAAAGCAAAAAGTAGGTCTCGCATTTGTGGAATATGGCCCAGAGTTCCGTGCCTATAAATAAGTTAACAAGCATCCCGTTATAAATGTAGGGTCTTACAATATATGCCATGGCTGGTACTAAGCCACAATAAACTGAACCATATCAGCACAGAATTTTAAAAAGTCCATAATAAGTTTTGTTCAATAGACGAATGAACCGAGTGAAGAATTTATTCTCTGGATGGCAACCACGACTAACCGCTCTTATCCTGATGGCAACATATATTCTCAACGACGTTGCCATGTCTGTGTTTTGATCTGCAATATTGGCACTGACGACATGACATTGCCACCGGTCTCAACAGTTCCTGCAGAATAACTGTTGAGGCCTGATGACTTACAGCAGTGGTTCTTGAATTTTTCAGGATCCTGACCAGCAATAACCATTTGTTGAAACTGGCGGACCACCAGCTTAAAGTTTCGCGCACAAAATCAATAAATAAATGCAGGTTTATAGATTGATTCAAATCTTAATCATTTTATATATTCACTATGATGTAGATAATGAGCCATTATTAAGAATGTGCATTCAGAGAATATTATTCTAGATTTTTATGAAAACACCAGGTAAATTCATAAAATATTAAATAATTCAACTTAATTGCAAATTTCACATAAATTGGCTAATAATTTTAAACTATTTATGATTCCTTGAATTCCTTCGCGGACAACCAATCAGTACTCCGCGGACCACCACTTTATGAACAACTGACTTACAGTATGTTTAAATGCTTCGGATCCATTTGCTCACAAATGTTCAGATGATAATTATCATATTAATTAATTATTAGCGTGGTTTCAAGTGGTTTGGAAACTAGGTTAGCTTCTGCATATACCACTGTAACAACTCTAAACATTTAATAACAGTTTATCCACATCACTTTTAAATGCCTTCAAATACCTGTCACCTCAGAGATGCCTTGGGTCCATTTTTAGAACCAAACCCAACCCAAAAGATCAAATTTCCAACCCAACCCAACCCATGTCGGCAATTGGGTTACTTGACCCAACCCACCGTAATACATTACCATTTCTTAAACCATGACTTATTTTCTGACCCAACCCACTCCAACCAACCATAAATATGGTAAAGTCTGACCAAACCAACCAAACCCATCGCCATTTCGGCGTTACTGTGATAAAATCCTACTCAATTTATGGAACTAGCTCAACATTCGCTACTTTATTATTTTTAGGACAAAGGCTATTTTTTGCCACCTTATGCTGATAATTGTAATCAATTCTTCATACAACTCATCAAAGTGTAGCCTCTGTCATCTCAACAGCCTTCATGTGGAGCAGTTAATTGAGAATTCCGGTGAAACGGGTAAAATTTTACGGTGGCGTGATTTATATGTGGCATTGTGCAAAGTTGCAAAAATTCACATATATTCTGTCTATTGAAAGAACATCAGAATGATTTTGTACATGGATATACACGGTGGGCCAACAAAACCGGTATCACCCTGTTTCACTGTAAAAATATTTTCACAACGCCTGGGTCGGAATACAAGGCATTCGGTACTTCGTCTTATGAATGCATCTATTTAAGTTTTTCCTTTGAACTCCAAAAGTCTCAAAGCCAAGAAGAAACGAATCAATAACTACAGCACGACCGACTAAGTCGCAATACGCCAATTAGCTATCTCCGTCTTAGACCCAGTGGCGGATCCAGGATTTGGCAAGTGGGGGGGCGTTGGGGTGGCAACTTCTAATCATGGGGCCAACCATTTGTCGTTAGGTATGTAGTATTAAGTATAGGGTCCCAACAGGGGCCACTGGGGGCCAGGAACTCAATAGGGGCACGGCCCCCCCTGTGGAGCCGCCACGTCTTAGACCACCGATAAGTTATTCAAAAGCGAAGAAATTGAACGTGTCTGTTTCGTCCATTGCTTCAGTACAATGCTAGGAAGCAACAGGCGCACATAAATGCAGAACGTCAACACGAGCAAGCGATCGATGTTGACTCAAAATAGACGATAAAATACGCTTGATTAAGCAGGCAACGTTAGGCCAGAGTCAGTCTCATAATTTGACTTAGAAAGAGTAAGACATGTAGACGACCGACAGTTTATAATATGACATTCGGAGTAGAATCAGCTTAAGTATTCCAATTCAATTGTCTAGTACAGTCATACATTTTCATCTTAGCTATATTGCCACTGCCTTGACTAACTTAAGTATAAACCACCTATTAACTCCGAAATAGAAGCTGGAAGGTGAAATTTAGAGCAGACGAATTATTACGAAGATGGATACACTAAGGAATCTCTCATCCAACAGTATGTCTATGCAGCCTGCTGCGTCAGAAGAAGCGCTCCATAAACAACATTCTAGCATTCCTCGAGTTACGAGATCGACGCTTGATGATGATGATGATAACGATGACGCCATAGCACAAATAGTTGAAGCCAATGGTATTCAGCAGAAGGACATTCTAAACGAACAGAAGCTCGGATTCCGCTACGTCCTCGGATTGGCTTTGAGACGGCGTTTGACAACGTTTGCACAGGGAGCGTCCGTTGCCTACTTGAGTCATTTGGTGGAACCTTCGTCGAACAGAAGAGGATCGCTTGCCAGAAAAACCGTGTGGACACTGCTCCTGCTGTTTGGAGCTGGATTCATGACCTTCCAGTTCTATGATAAGATATCATTTTACCTTTCCTGTCCAACTGTCACTGAATACCGGATGGCTTACAATGGATCGCTGCGTTTTCCTGCTGTTACCATCTGCCTTGAGACTCGAGGCAGCAGAAAACGGATGGAACATCTCGGTTAGAATTTTATTCGCTCCATGTTACTCGATTTTGTCGTTCTTATTTGCCGAAATGGATGAGCGCATAATAGACGCGTTTGAAATGAAGGGCTTTCGCCGAATCTTGAGAGTCTCGTGGACAGCAAAAATAACTAACGAATGGGTACTAGAACAGGCAGGAGAAGCAAGGGGTGGAAGATGGCGGAGTGGCAGAGTGGGTTACGTGCTGGAGCGTCAGGCTGACGGAACGGGTTCATGCCCCGTTAGTGCCTCGAGTGGCTTTCACACAGGCAGTAATGCCACTTTAAAGCATGCTAAGAAGTTTGGTGAACAACATAAAGAAAAGGAAAATAAGTTACTTTGAACACATTATGAAGAAAAAAGATTCATATATGGAAACAGAATTAAAACAAGGGACACTAACAGGATGAAAAGCACGCGGAAGACCGAGAACGTCTTGGCTGGAAAATGTAACATCCTGGAATGGACTGCCGTTGCAAAAAATATTACGGGAGACGGAAGATAGACAGAAGTGGAAGATGGTGGTTCATAGTGTGGCCCAACCTCGGATCGAGGATGGCTAAGAACAGAACAGCAGAACAGAACATTTACCGAAATACCTGATTTGATTGATATATGGACTGGGATTAAAATATTGTTTTGTGAGGATCTTCGCGTCATTTTAGAGATGGCCTTGATTCTTCTTCTTCTTTTAGGTGCTGTGTATTTCTACGTTAGCGACCATGGATTTCCACTTTGTTCGATCTTGACATCCTCTTATTAATTCGATGTTGGTCTTTACTCCCTCAATTTCTTCTCGTAGGCAGTCTACATAGGTGTTTCTCTGCCATCCTCTTGCACTTTTTCCTCCACTTTTCCGGTTATTGTCAAATGTTCCAGGCATTCCTTCCTTTCTCATTATGTAGCTAAAGAAGGAAAGCTGTCTTTTTAATGGTTACCATCAGACTTCTTTTTATTCCAAATTCATTTAAGATCTCTTCATTGGTTTTCTTTTCCACTCATGACCAAACGTAGCTTCTGAGCACTCTTAATTAATCGTGTCTCGTAAGAGATGTGCCTATTTGTAAGTATCGTTTTAAGTTCTCAGAATGCTGCCTTGGTCAATCCTATTCGTGATGTTATATCTTTCTCACATTTCCCATCAATGGTTTTCACACTGCCTAGGTATTTGAACTGTTCCTCTTGTTTGATTTCATTGCCATTTAGTCTTATACTGCATGTGGGTGTTACTTTGCTCTAGGTAATCACCATGCAGAAAGTCTTTTTTATATTAATCCTTAAGCCTTTCTTTTCACTTTCTAATGCTAATTTAGTTAGAAGTTCCTGAAGTTTTTCCTCTGAGTCAGTTATTAAAGTGGCATCATCTGCAAACCTAAGATTATTTGCATTTCTTCCTCCAAGTTTGACACCTTTTAGATCTTTGGTTACTTTTATGATTTCCTGTCCATATAGGTTGAAACAAGTCTGGTGAAATTCCGCACCCCTGTCTTGCCCCTTTCCGTATCTTAATCCATTTTCCTATGGTTCAGTTTATCTTTATTGCAGCTTCCTGTTTCCGATATAAATACTGCAGGAGCCTTAAGTCTTTCCCATCTATTCCTGAATTCTCGAAGACTGCAAATAGGGTTTCGTGTTCCATGCTATCAAAGGCTTTTTCATAATCAATAAAACATAAATACAAATCTTTTTACATCTCAATGCATCTTTCCCCAAGCATTCTCAGTACAAAAATTATTGCATTTATACATCCACAGTCTTTTGAAACCATATTGTTCTGCTATTGCGTCTGTAGTCTTTCTCCTTGCTCTTTCGAGCAGTACTCTTAAAACTATTTTCGTTATATGGCTTATAAGACTTATCGTTCTGTGATCTCCACACTCCGTTGGTCCTGGTTTTTTGGGTATTGCAATGAATATCGACTGGCACGTTTCCAGTGGCAAGTAGCCTGTTTCATTATATTTTCATACATGATGTTAGCCATTTCTGTCAATTTCCTTGTTCCTATCTCCCCGGCTGTAAGTACCAGCTCCGTGACTATGTTGTCTGGACTCGCTGACATGTTTTTCTCTATCTCCTTCAGAACCCCTACAACTTCTTCTAGTATTGGAGGTTATCTACCTCTTTGGAAACGGGCTTGTCCCTCTCTCTTGTCGCTATATAGTTCTGTAATATAATTATTATTCATGCCACCTGTCTAATATCTGGCTTTCCTCCATCATTATTTCTCCAATTTTTGTCTTGATGCATTGATTGCTACTAGATTTGCTTCTGCCAGAGAGTTCCCTTATCCTTGATTCACACTCATCAAAATGTTCTAAGTTTATATCAAATGTCCCCTAAGACTGAACACTTTAAACCCAATTAGTTTAATATAGCACGATAATAGAGTTTCAACGCCTCATGGCTCGTAAAGTGTCGTTATTGACCTGAAGTCACTCGAGATGTCCTTTGTCTTGTCAGTACTGAGTACTGTGAGGTAGACTCGTAGAGATATATTGACGTCATCTCTATACTTTTATAGCATCTCTATATACAGTGGCGAGGCCACGGGGGTATTTTGGGGGTTTGAACACCCCCACTTGCCATCAAGGCCACCCTTGAGATTCGTGCAAAATTGCAGATAAATTTTTTATGATGGGTAGGAGGATGGTTGAGGATCGGTTCCACTAGTCTAAGTATCAAGCGTTCTCTGTATATCTATATAGCAAGCAGTCGTGCGTCAGACGGACTGGGACCCGCCATGGCCGTCCATGTTACTATTTTCAAGAAATGTATCGGATAGATAAAAATATTATTTAAAAGTTATTTAATGCACTCATTACGTGTTTAACGTAATGAGTCTAACGAATTCTAATGTTGTAAAAGTAAAAGTTGTTCAGCTTCAGGGTGGCGAAACTCCTGACGCCCCCGACCAGGGGCTTGACCCTGGACCACTGCCCCAGACCCTCTCAACATGCTTGCCATAACCTCCGCCCCCACTCTCAAACGTCTGGCGTCGCCACTGTCTAAGTAAACAATATCACGGATCCTGACTACAAACTCCTAAGTAGTCATAAGAACACTGTCGAGGACACTGTAATAGAGATCATGATATACAAATTGCTATACAACATCGACTTGCAGTGGACAATCTTTACGCTATTCATGTAGCGCGTATTCTTTGAATTGCCAATCTAACCCCAGTGGCGCAGCCAGCTTATGCAAAGTGGAGTTGTTAACTGGAGGCACTATGCATGCAACTGAACGCTGAAGCCGTGGCCGACCCCCCTCACCCCTTCTTCAACTAAAAGTCAACGGATTTACATAAATTGTGTTGGTTATATTATTTGAAATGGGGTTGTTTGAACAACCCCAAACAACCCCGTGGCTACGCCACTTTCTAACCCTCGCTATGGACGATCGCCAGCACTCGACTGGGTTTTCCGATGCACTGACAATTCTGAACCTTATTTTTCCATACTCTGGGACTGTCACTAGAAATCGCGCTTTCTCTTTCGCTGAACCCTGCCATTGAAATTCTCTCTAAGGACAATTTCGCTCAGCTGGAGTTCTTCGACCTCTAAGTCCCGCAGTGAGATTCTTTTTTCCCATTGCTTATCCTCCTTAGAGAGAACAAATCGTTCCCAAACCGAGCCATGGATTTTTAAAACTAAGAACTGCCACGAAGTCAATTTCTGCCTACAACTAATTGTCATTCATTCTGAGGTGACCCAAATGAAGCTGAATGAATCACTAGAGGCCAGATGCTGTAAAGACGAGCCTTGTTTGATTGATTGATTGACTGATTGTAGTATTTAGAAGCTGGTGGGGTTTTCTGTTTAGATCCCGACTTGATAAGGGTTATGACCGAGGGAGTGCATCCTCTTATTGGTGTCGATTTACATCCTGATTTTGCACAATATCAATTCACTTTAATGAATCTTGATTGGAAGAATTTGTACCTGTCATGGTTTCCGACACTCGATGGAGTTTTCATTCAGGTTACGGATTTGACTTTTAATGATTCTGAATGACTTTAATGTAAAACCAATATACGAATGTTGTTTAGGTCTCATAATAAAATACGCTTATTGTAGCCTACGTATTTTATACCCAAAAATAAAATACGCGCATTGTACGTAGAATACGTTGGTTGTGGCGTCAAGCTCGGACATACTTCTATGGTTCTCTATTTTCTATGCAATTCTGTGGTTACGTCATGTGACGTAGGTAAGGAGTTGTTGCATTAATAAACTTTTTGGTATCAATTGAAGGTCTACAAATATTATATAGACAAGCATAAATTTTACAATGCGGATGCTAGTCGCTGTATTTGACGAGTCCATGCATATCGAGGTCGGTATACCGACAAAGCTGTACATACGGACTACAGTCCCTGTTAGACCCATTTCTTCCACCTGCATCTTCCGACGTCGGTTTTGAATTTGGATCTATAGGCAGATCGTGGTGAGTAGCGGTTGTTGCTTTAGTTGCTCAGCCTGCGTCCACAGAGGTTGAAGATTTATCGGGACGATGACAATTCGCCGCCACGGCGATTCTACGACAGCCTTCTCGCCGTAACGGCGTTTCACCGATACAAATGGCGTGTCGGCGAAACGTCAAGCGATGTCTAGTCTTGATAAGACGGCCATTCGCCGACATGGCTCTGTATGACATACTTATCAGAAAAGACACCTACAGAGCACTTAGTCAACAATTTACAGGATATTTAAAAAAATAAACGTCTTTAACAAGAGACTGAAATGACTCAAAGAGTCAATATATCTGCAGTGAACGGGTGGCGACCCACTCACTACGGCGTGGATCTTAAAGTAAACCACGGGCATTGATTATAGTTCAATTCGCGGGACGACCCCCGTCTCTCGGTGAAGAATATTCTACAATGTCTGACTGTTGCAATCTCTAACGTTACGAGAAAGAGAAGTCGACTCTCGCTGCTCCGCACAGTGTTTTATCAATAACACTGTGTTCTCACCAGTCAGTAAATCAGTCACCATTGGCCATCACTCTACAAACTTTCAGAATACAAATTAAAACTATTAATTTCGAGAATTCTTTACTACAGGCCTGCATTCTATACCACCAAGGACTACGGCTTACGGACTATGGATTTCACCCAGATTGAGCGCTCGTGAATAAGCTGGGAAATGTAATGAGCTGGGCCTATTTATATTGCGCCTAATAAATCAATGTTAGCAAGCGCATTACAATTAATGTCAATTTGCACTGCGCCAAGCTTTCTGGCAGCACTATAGCAATTTCGTCTTACTTACTTACTCAGAAACCAATTCAATATACATGTAGTACAAGCTTAACCAATCGACTGCTGTACACAAGCTTCTTATAGACGTTAAGCCTAGCGAATCAAGGGTGAATACGACTTAGACTAAGAGACATGACATCAATGATTAACATGCAAGTACTAAGATGACAAGCGAATGATCACGATAACAAAAACTTCCAAAGGACTATTAATGATCCTAATTATCATTTACTGCATTCAAATAAACTGTCGAGAGTAAAAGTTATGCAGAATACTGGTATTAAGCTTTACATCAACTTCCAGAAGAAATCACGAGATTCACGACAGTTCGTCTACGGAATTTTCGTCTACGACAATTCGCCTACAGATAATGGTTTACCGATAATGGTTCTACTACAATATCTGGGTTAGGGTTAGGGTGGGTTTAGGTTAGGGTTACTGTTATGGTTATTGCTAGTGTTAGGGTTAGAGTTATAGGGGTAGAGATATGGCTAGGGTTAGGTTAGGGTATCGTAGTTAACCTACGGTAGACCAAAAGTATGTAGACGAATTGTCGTAGACGAAAAGTCTGTAGACGAATTGTAGCGGAATCCTTCCGGAGTATGGCCAAAAAGGCGTCGGAATGACGTTTTCGTGTGTTTCCAGTGAAAAAGGAACTAAACATGTTCTACAGCAAGCCTACTTTATGCTAGGTGGTGCCGCATTCCGTTCAAATTTTAAAGAAAATTTGAATGACTGCATTCCAGATGTAGACCTAATAGAGCAGACGTGCAATAAATTCCTTGCATTTTGGTACAAGAGTTGTCAAACGTTTTCACAATGATTTGCGACTGTTTTGCCAAAGGAGCGTTCCGTTTTCGGGTCACCCTGCAGAATTAATTTTTCGATTTAGTGTGTAATTTCAGTGTGAATTCCGTAAGAAGCGTTGCAATACAGAAAAGGATATAAGGCCAATCATCTACGAAGGACGAATGTGCTTCACCATTAATAGCGGTTAGACACTGGCGCATCATAAATTAGTATCTACCATGTTCAAAGTGAATTGAATTTTGACAATCCCGAAAATAAATACGTGTAGAATATTTGAAATAATCAGTATATGTATGCCTACATAATTTCCAAACTCATCTTGCGTTGATTATAGTAGCTGCATGACGGAAACTATTTTCATGTACAATAATTGTAGCCTACATTTGCTGATGCATTGTTAGGCCTAATTATTAAGTTTAATTATCACGGATTGTCACTTTTGAAATGAACGGCTCATATATAAGTCGATGAGGTGTCTTGCAGAAACTTCAGATTTCCGTTCTGATCATCCTGGAGCCGACAATGGACTTCGTCTCGTGCTCTTCAACAACCAATCTGATGTCTTATTTGCTGCGTCTCCAGCTGCTGGATTTCAAGTTTGTACACACATTTATGAACGCACACAGATAGAACAGTGACATTAATAGCCTAAGAATAAAGATCGGTTACGCGGAAGAATCCAATCCTCTGGACTGTTCTCCCCGACTATGTAACTAGCATGATCACTAACGCCCAGTTCGTGAAGAACCTTTTAAGACGCATCTGTTTAGACAATCGTATGAGCGTAAGGTGTGAAGCGCTCTCGACTTAGGAACTGCCTTGGGTATAGCGCTACATAAATCGTCAAAGTTAATAATAATAATAATAATAATAATAATAATAATAATAATAATAATAATAATAATAATAATAATAATAATAATAATAATAATAATAATGCATGAAAAGAGTAACGAAATCCAGCTCGCATTTTGGTCGTATGATTTACCAGAAGAAAAAAGGATAAGGATTACAGATTTTCGCTTTGGACCATATATTTCTAAAATTAACAGCCTGGTCTAAAACTGGTACAGATGCCGATTGTCGGCTCTTCATGATTGCGATGTAATGTAATGCTGCAAGATGTTCAACAACGAGTCTCCTTTGCTAGAACTGATATAAGCCATGTTTGTACAATAGAGACTAGATGGTGTTTTCTCATCGGCGACTCTTAAAAGCATTAAAAACACATCACCATCATCATCATCATTATCAGCCTATATCACTCCTTGTGGAGCATATACCACACTCCTTGTGGAGCATATACCACACTCCTTGTGGAGCATATACCACACTCCTTGTGGAGCATATACCACACTCCTTGTGGAGCATATACCACACTCCTTGTGGTGCAAATACCACTGACATGATTCGTTCATGCAGTTAAGTCTTCAGCTAATGGGACTATATCATTCCAGTTGAGTTCATTAGTTTTTAACTCATTGTCTATTGTTCTTTTCCATGTATTCTTTCGTCGTCCTCTTTTTGTTTTTCGTGTTGGGTCCATGAAAGCATTTGTCTAGTGGTGTTGTTTGTGGATTTCCTTAGTGTGTGTCCAATCCACCTCCATTTTTGTTTTATTTGAAGTTCCACTGATTCTAGTGACGTTTTCTTCCAAAGATCCTCATTGCTAATTTTGTTTAGCCACCAGATTTTTAAAAAGCACAAGTCAGGATAAAATCATTAAAAACTTGCAAGTCGTCAGCAACCAGGAACCTACGTTGGCAGTCAGTATTCAAGACGCTGTAAGAGCTCAAGCAGAACCGTGCAAAGGGTTGACATAAGCTGGTGACGATCAGAACATTTAACAGTGTCCAAGTAGGGCATAGCTGCATTCTATAAAAATTGCAACTGTGTCCAGATTTTAACTAGAGATTACATCCATTTCTCTGCTCACTACCGTTCTCTTGATCATACCTAGAATTCTGTTGGCCTTCTTAGCTGCCTCTGCACATTGTCTAGATGACTTTAAGCTGTTATACATGATGGCACCTAGATCTTTCTCCTCAGTTGTAACTTTTAGTCCCTTCTCACATAGCTTAAACTCATGATCTGCTCCCTTGTTCCCAATATGCATCACAGAGATAGTCTCTTTAGGTCTTGTTGTAAAATGTGTGCTTCTTCTTCACTGCCACTCTGTCCACACAGTTTTGTGTCATCAGCAAATTTTGAAAATTTTTGACATTATATCATCAATGTCATTGATATATAATAAAAACAATAGAGTTCTCAACACTGAACCTTGTGGCGCCCCACTTATAACCTCGGCCCAATCTGAGTACTTACCTCTTATGCCTACCTTTTGTCTTCTGTTCAGAAGCCAATTTTTATCCAGCAAAGAACTCCAACGCCAATTCCTCTTGCAACAATCAACTGGCTGAAGGCCTTGAAACGGAGATAAGCGACGCCACAGCAACCTTGAGGGCTCGAAACGGATTTTACTCCATGATGGAGAAATTCATTGTACCGTATTCTATTTATTGCGCGTATTAGGAATAACATTCTATTCAGAGATTCAGCTAATAACCATGTGCTGTCTTCACATACTTATACTGTTTTCTTTCTTGAAGGTGTTACTGCATGATCAAAGTGAAATTCCAGCAGTCAGATCTCTTGGATTCCGAGTATCTCCTGGAAAGTCGACTGCTGTTTCATTCTCATTTAAAAATGTAAGCCTATCACACAAATACAGAACGTTCTCCAAGGTTCTCAGGTCAGCCAAAAATCTGCAACAATGGATCTTATTATAGCTTTGCATAATTAACCTAGCGTAATGGAATGGAACCACTTGCCCCTCGCTAACTGGAAAGTCCTTTAGGATGCAGTTTCATTAACTTACCATGTGCAATAATTAATATTAATATTAATATTAATATTAATATTAATATTAATATTAATATTGCAGGTATGTTTTTCATTGATGGACGGCGAACCGAAAATAGAATATATTAAGTTTTGAATAAAGATAAAACTATAATTTTGCCATGAACGTTGGCTTTCTTTAAATTCTTCTATAACATCGCTTCGACAAATAGTCGACTGCTGTTTCATTAATATTAATATTAATATATATTAATATATATTAATATATATTAATATATATTAATATTAAAATTATTCCTACTTTTAAATCTTAAAATTGTCAATTTTACAGTATTGCCACTTGTTTCAACAGGTTTCCCAATTACCGGCGCCATATGGTGACTGTCGCGATGAATCAGGCTACACTTTGATGGGATGCCTTACAAAATGTTGCTACAATTACTTTCTTGCCAGATGCAATTGTACAGCCGATTTCTATGGTATAAAGTGTTGTGATATGTTGTATATCGTTTACTTTCATACTTACTTTGTATTTAGATTCGGAGTCTTTGGGTTTGGACTCTAGGATCTTCCGGTTTGATGTTTGGACTGTTCTGTTGAAATAATTATAATTTTATACAAAATCAACCGAAATCTCGTATAATATATAGCACTGCGCTCCGAGTCTCTAACAAAAGCTAATTCTTCTTATTGTTAATTAAGCATTCTGAAAGATGGCTACAGAAAATAAGAAGAATCGTTGTAGCGCTTACAATGAGTGACCAATTAAACATTCTTAATTTATCTGTTATGATTCTCCATGGTGAAAAGGAAACCTGTTCGATTAAAAAAGAGTGATTGGCAGTAAAACATAATTAGGCATTTAAAAACACTGATTTCATGACAGATGAATCGCCAATGTGTAATCCAGCGCAAGTTGTCGATTGCGTAATTAAATCCGTCGATTCATTCGTTTCAACTGGAGAATCGCGCAAATGCGACTGTCCTCTTCACTGCAATCAGAGAAGCTATCCCTACACCGTGTCATATTCTCCTCTATCCCAACATTATCTCAATCGCGCTTGGAAGAGCCCCGAGTTTAGAAGACGAAGCATCAACATTTCGAGGCTCAGCAGAGAACTGGCGTTCGTCGACATCTTCTATTCGAAGCTGACCTATGTCAACATTCAAACGCAACCAGCTTACAACGCATTGAAACTCTTTGCCGATGTAGGAGGTGCCTTGGGATTGATACTTGGAGGAACAGTGCTCACCGTTTACGAAGTGTTTGAATTCATTTTCGATCTGTTCGTAGATACGGTGTTATCGTTTAGATTTTCTAGAAAGCTGAGATCGTCAAGACATCCGGCTTAAACGTAATTGCTGAAAGATACCGATTGAAGGTTTTGATGAATAGTGCTTTAGAGTACACAGCTTCTAGCAATTTCACGTGAAAATAAAGTGCTGATAAGTTGAAACTTTGCTAATAATCTGACATTGACAGCACAGATTAATTGCATTATTGCAACATTTTAAATAGTAAATTTGACATGTTCGTTGCGTGGCACAACTCATCGTTAGGCATTTAAATGTTGTTCTCTTAAGATATTTGATATTTCTTCAACAGGAAAATTTATTGTGATACTGTATAATCAGCTATTATCATGTCCATAAGTAAGCGATTGAGCTTTAAATACATTGTGTCGTTTCATGTTTTGACGCTTTCGTGGATTTTTCTTCTAGAATAATTATTTATGGAACAATTTTCAATATAAGATCTGCTATAATTGAAATTGTCTTACAGAATTCTAAACTGATCAGCGTCATGAACTCTTTGCATTTTCAAAAGAATTAATTCCTGATTATCTGATAGTAATTTTAAAATATTTTACGACATAAAAGCTTGATTATTTCACGACTGTAAATTGATTGATTGAGATGTGGATATCATTACCATTTTGATCCATGTAAGAATTAGGTGCATTGACTATTTGCCGAAGCGATGTTATAGAAGAATTTAAAGAAAGCCAACGTTCATTGCAAATTATAGTTTTATCTTTATTCAAAACTTAATATATTCTATTTTCGGTTCGCCGTCCACCAATGAAAAACATATCTGCAATCCAGTGACACTACATCAGAGATGTCAATGGGATTGTGGAACACTCACAATATCTATGTGACCCATGCCCCAAGGGTCACTGGCAATTAAATTTATAATATTAAAATCCTTCCTCTGTATTGTCTGTTACCTTCAAGCGTTCTGATTGGTTAAATCGACGTTGCGCAATCGAATTGCGTAACCTCTGTCAACATGGCGAGTCGTGGTGGAAATGAACCTTCAGCAAGAGCATTGGCAGCCAGAAGAAAACGAGAAGATGAAACCGCATTGCGCGATGTGGATAGATAGGTATTATCCTGCACTGCGAGCGAAGCGAGCGCGAGCGAAGCGAGCATCTTTCTAGTACAGTATTTAAATATCTGTTAAAACCCGTTAAGCCTTGTTAAAACTAATATTGAGCATAGATCAAGCATAAACTAGCATAAACACCCTTCAATAAAATACCACAAAACAAAACGATCACAAATATTTCCCACACGACAAGTGACTAAGAGTGGCGTCAGTCCCATAGAACAGAAGCGTGTCAATTCATGTCACGCAGCTTCTTCAGCAGTTCCACTCCAACGGTTACCAGATCCACAACAGCGAAAACAATACATGTCAATCATACTACCTCTTCGATGGTTGGTATATCTCTCGGATGGGTTTTGAAGAATTGGCGATACTTAATCTCGTCTACGCCTGCAGTCTGCACAGACATGCTTAGTCGTTGTTTTTGCGATCAATAGACGATCGGGCATATTTTGTGATCGTCTATCTAATTCGGTCATCGCTGTGCCTAAGCTTGATTTAGTTTCTACATGTAAGTACAGTGACTCTTTCCAGTAACAGTAGGCCTATGAAGTGACGGAGCAATGGGTTGTGCAGACTGTGCAGGCCGCAGGAACCCCGGGCGGTCAGAGGACCTCCGAGATCGAATAGAGTATTTTTACTTTCATAATGTTCAGAATGTAATTTTTAAAATGACTAAATCTACAATTAAAAGTAGGCTACATGTCACGAACAACGTACTCACTCAAATGATTCTATAGTTGAATATTTAATTTTCATTTGCTGCACTGCGAACTTGCGCTTAATAAATGTTCGTAATAATAATAGTAATAGTAATAATAATAATAATAATACTAATAATACTAATAATAATAATAATAATAATAATAATAATAATAATTTGATAATAATTTGATAATAATTTGATAATAATAGTTAATATATAATGGGGATGCAAACCCGCGAAATGTGTAAATATCGTAAAATCGCTTTACGTTTTTCTTGAAATTTAAGGGGGTTTCGAGGGGCTCATCACTGAAACACTTGACTAGGGTCTATAAAGACCTTGCTACGCCACGGACATTATGCTTTTTCTTTCATTGCCAGTGATCCTAAAAGTGTCTAGTACGAAATCATCTCAAGATGATAATGACGACGATGACAATGACGACGACAGCTACGACGCCTACGACAATGTTGTTGCTGATCATTAAACTTAGCGTGATCTAAAGTGGTTTAGAAGGCATTAAGCCTATTGCCTGTGTGAAAGGGGCGCTAACGGGGCTTGAACCCGCTCCGTCAGCCTGACGCTCCAGCCAGCACGTAACCCCTCTTCCATTTTCCGCCCCCTTTTATGATGATGGTGATGGTGATGATGATGATGGTGGTGGTGGTGGTGATGATGATGATGCTGATGATGATGATGTAATGAGGGTATGATGGTGATGATGGCGATGATGACAATAATTATGATGACTACGACATGTCAAGTTTTGATGAAGCAGTTCATGCCCCGCCTATGGCTTTGTACATTTCGCTTGTGTAACTTGAATTGTAATTAATACGTCTTGGTCGTTTATGGGCATGTCCACAGCAAATACAGGCTGGTCTATTGAATCACTATCATAGGAAGCAATCAATAGAATTCCCGATGTAAAGACTCGGCGTTACTGAATACCGACCGCTTGAAGCACTTCTGGAAATGGAAGCTTCGACAATTTTCGTCTATTACCAACAAAGAGCTGAAATATTTCCTATTTGCTCTGTGTTTGTTTGAGCTTTGGAGAAGAACTCAATTTGATCATGTTCTTACGAGAAAAAGAAAACGTCTGAGAACTGCTCATCAGAATACCGTTAAGCATAAGCGTAAAAGTCTTAACGTCATATTTAGAGATACTTGTTGTATCGCCATATGAGCACTCACTTGAACATCAGATCGACCTTATTTTTCAAGCGACAAAATATTTCTTAGGGGTATAAAAAATCAACAGTTTCGACTAGGTCAGTAATCGCTTATTTATCATCTTCCTCTAGGACCAATGGCACATTTACTCAAGTTTCAAGCAGGATGACATGAAGTCTTTACCCAGCCATCACTATATCGGGTCGAGATGACATTGGTATTTAATTCTTCAAGCAGAATTTGCTGGCGTATTTGAAAATGGTTGTTGCCCTATGCGACTGACCAGATAACGTAAATATTGGTTATCCATTTTCTCCGGAATAAATGTTGAAAGGTGACACAGAGTAGCGCAGAATTTGCCGTGAAGCGAGAAAAACTGAGTAACTTTTAGAGAGTCCGCAATCAGTCGCCACTATGGAGTCTGCAGCACATAACGAAACTCGGACAGCAGAAAACGTAAACATTCCTCGAGTCAGATCAGCACAAATAGAAGATGACGACGACGACGACGACGCCATGTCGATTATCGCTAAAGAGAATGACATTCTACGGAGTGAGGTTGAGGATGTTCGGAGATTGGGATTCTGTACCATCGTTAGATTGGCTCTAAGACGTCGTTTGACATCGTTTGCCCAGGAAGTGTCCGTTGCCTACGTTAGTCATTTGGTGCGAAGGTCGTCTTCTGCTGCAGGCACAGTCATTCGTAGAACCCTCTGGACGCTGCTCCTGTTGTTCGGAGTGGGATTCATGACTTTCCAGTTCTACGATCGAATATCGTTTTATCTCTCCTGCCCAACTGTCGCTGAATACATGGTGGCGTACAATCGATCTCTTCGTTTTCCTGCCGTCACAATCTGTCCAGAGATTCGCTGCAGCAGAAATCACGTGATGTATTTGGGTTAGCATATCACCGTAAGATATAACTCTTCGGGGGTTTTAATTTAGGCTATTGTCAGATAAATCATACAGATCACTAGTGTCCTAGACGAAGTTTGAGAGGACTGGCATCAAACGATGCAGTTTTAACCTACGTTGGTCACAATGTGAATATCATTGAGCCTATTGTGCGTCTACGTAAGACTTTCAACCATGTGTTATCAGAAACATGAGAATTTGAGCTTTCTACACAACGACTGTGGTTAAATTCAATGTGCAGAAAGTCTCAAAATACAGTAATGAGCAGAGTTTTTGATAGGACGTCGTTACTGAAAATAGGGAAATCAGAGCATTTGGCTACTTTCATAGAAGCGGTTGGTTATAATTGTGTTTTAGGCGAAGAACTGGTTGACGCCATAGCCAAGGTGTTTCCGCCATTCCCCGGTATTGAATTTCCTTATAGTTATAAATAGTACAATACCAATTCGTGGGATGTTGATTGGAGAGAGTCGTACATAAAATGGACACCGACTCTTGACGATTTTATCATTCAGGTAACGAGTTCTGCTTTAAGTGTTGCTGAAAGCACTAGTATTTGTGAAACCGAGACATCTACAGTAGGGTGGAGTGAAAAAATTCAATTCTCAAAAGCACTAGTTAACAAAAGTTGTATATGACACTATATAACTTATATACAAAATATGACCTCTGAGACTTAATATTTTCTGTCACCTACCAGAGCTTTGGTGACGTCAGTGGTATATTATGTTCTTTTTGTCTTTGTCGACATTCGTAATGTTGCTAACTTTGTTCCACATGTTGTAATATCGAGCCAAGTCAATGATCAATGGCTGGTGAATGTAGAGCTATTTTTGCCAACGACTGTGCCAACATGGCTCATACACTTGGGGACATGCAATTCCTGACGGCAGTCGCAAAAGGCCTTGGCTTTAATATCAATCTCAGCAAGACGGTCCAAGACCGAATAAATGTATCAATAGGTCCCCTACCATACAAATAGCAGAACTCAACAATACTCATCGAGCAAACACCCATGGCTGTCATAGACAAATTCTGCCATATAATCTTCATAATACGCTATCACACAACCTAGACATCTCTGATGATGTCTCAGGCGCATTCGAATGACCAGCGCGACAGTAGGTGACTTCGAGAGGAGACTCTTGATCGTCAGAGGCGTCGGACTGACTACCAAAAATCGCACTTTATAAAGCTCTGGTTCTTCCCACTCTACGCTATTCATAAGCAACACCATGTTTAAATTAAATATTGTTTTTTCTGTGAATGCTTCAGTGCGAATTCCGTAATAAACCTTGCAATTTGACTAAAGATTTTATTGACAAAATATACGAAGGTCGACGATGTTTCACCATTAATTCTGGTTAGTGATCATTCGTCTATTACAATCTAGCTTTATGCAAATTAGAAAGGGATTTGCATTGAGAACTTTGAATTATAAATTCATATAACTCAATGATACGTTTACAAAATTTTAAGCATAGGCCTAGAGGCTGCCCATAATTATTTCGACAATTTTGGGGACATTTTTGACCCCTCCTCTTGTCGACAACTGCCAATTTTTAGTGACCCTATAATAATGTCGACAACGTTTTACGCCCCTAGGATCAGTGACGGGTCATCCTAAAAAGTTTAGGCTATTATTTGTTGTGCGGTGTTGACCTTTTTACCAATTTTTGCTCATCATGTGTCAAAATGATTACTTTTTGCTTGTCAGTCTTTTCTTCGTAGTAATAAATAGTATCCCATGAATTTCCTATTTTTTGATTATGTTATTTGTAAAAAGTGAAATTGTTGACGCTTACTTCTCTTGACCAATCCCCCTGTCAACGACTGTTAAACTTTTTCAAAACCCTTCCCCTATTTTGTTGACGTAATAAATGGACAGCCTTACAGATGATTAGACTTTTGCTTTGTCGGGGTTCAGTTATTGGACCTCTCCTTTTCCAGATAAACGACGTAGACGAGAGTATATAACTATGATTCAAACCAACCTGAAGCCGAATACATTTGAGCATCTATGCTGTCGGTCAACTCCGGTACCATCCCTTTCATAGTGGTCGCCAAGTACTAGCCTGGGTCATCAAATCCTGCTGATGCGTTCTTCAGCGAACTCACCACCCTTATTGAGTCACTTTGCGGCTTGACGGGGAACTTAAATATACATCTCGAGCGACCGAATGAGCCCATCTCACAGCGACTCAACCAGCTCATCGACGTGTTCAGAATGCAGCAACTGGTCACCCAAACAACTCATGACCTTGACGGGATCCTCGACACTGTCAATGCTTCTGATGAACCCCAATTAGCTCCCCCAATAGTCATTGAGACAGTTCTGTCAGACAAAAAGTTAATCTTAAAGACCATCCCAGAGGCCACTCATCTCCTCCTTCCGACAAGACCATCAGTCACCGAAACTGGAAAAGTTTCGACTGCCAGCAGTTCAATGTCAGGCTGGCGGAATCGACTCTCTGTGTACCAGTTGACCAAAGCAAAACTGCTTCTAAACTTGCCGACTGCTTCAATAAGGTCACCACAGACATCCTTGATGAACTGACCCCAACTATTGAAATTACAGTCCGGGATAGGCCAGACCGTCCGTTCTATGATGAGGACTGTCGACAGGCGCGGCGTCAGAACGTGCGACGCCTAGAACGAATTCATCCGTAGGAGCAAAGGGTCCCCAAATGAGTCGGACGCACTCGCCGGCTGGCGTTCAGTCCTAAAGGCGAGCAGGAGCCTAGTCAGACAAAACGGCATTCATTGGCAACAGAGGTTTCAAGAAGACCGAAATAAAACAAAGATGAACTGGAAAGAATGTGATATTCTGTTGTCAGAGACGAGTCATTCAGGTCCTCGACCCCCTCAAAGCTTCTCAGTGGAAAACTGTCACAAGCACATTGTTGACAAAATCAATTCAAGTCAAGAGTACACCTCCTCCGTCAACCTCGGTTATCTCTCGGGCTGGCTGACCTCCACCATTCTCGGCGTTCTCCCCTTCATCAATCACGGAAGTCATCGCCGCAGTCAAGTCGTCTGAGTCAACCTGAGAATACCCAGCGTCGTGGAAAGCGATCGTTTTTCCTTATCTCAAACGACCTGGTCTTGACCTGACTGATGCAGCCAAATACCGCTCAGTCTCTAATCTCTCCTTCCTTTTCAAGCTGCTGGAGAATTGTGAACAAAGAACTGGTCTCACACCTTGTATCAAATTGAAGCTTGCCTAGGAACTAGTCTGCCTACAGAAAAGGACACTCCAATGAGACAGCCATCATGAAGATCTTTGACGATCTGGTGAACTCTGTTGCCAATGACCAAGTAACATTCCTCTGCCTTCTTGACCTCACTGCGTCCTTTGACACAGTAGACCACCATATATTCTTCACCACCGCCTCACAACATCCTATGGGCTCAATGATTCCGTCCTTACCTGGTTCACTAGTTATCTCACTGACAGGACTCTGTGTCAGGATTGACCGGCGACCCTGCCACGATGAACTGTCTGCCCCGTCAACTTTAAGCGGCACTTGACTAATTAGATGTCTCGACCTGAGCGTGCTCAACCAAAGGAACTCGGTCTTACCATAAGTGTTTTGTTAACGCATCCTAACAGCTTACTGCGTGTATGATGAAGAGACGGAAAACGCTGGTGCGGGTGGGGAAGGATGGGAACAAATGCTGCGGGGATGGGGTGAAGCAAGGAGAAATGTTTGGGTGCAGGGTAGGAATGAGGATAAAAAGTTGTCGCCGTGTCACTTGATTGTCAACACTTATTGATCCCTCTTTTGTGTCAGATGCTGGCAGCCCACGACACTTCACTGTTCATAACAGCTAAAACGATAAGACTCATTTAAGACAAAGTAAGCAAATTCTGTCTTTTGGATCATAAATAGCACGCTAATCGTAACAAGAGCATAAGCGAGACGAAGAAGTTAACAACGACAAGTACAACCACCTGTATGAGAATGAGAGTTATATCTAGCGGAAGTTTGGAGTGGGTAAGGTGAAATGATAAATCGTTTCTGTCTATTTATCGTTCCTGGTTATAGCCGGCGTCGATACCTAGCGTTCAGCAGCGTCGCGTACGGTACCGTGTCGTCGTGGGCCGTCGATCACCGTCACCAGCCTGAACCGAGAGGTTCGACGACGACGACGACGCAGCTGTCGTCTGGGCCACGCCTGGGTCCTAAATCACTGCTGGTTAGCCAGCGTCGCTACTGCAGCGTCGTCGGCTGATGCAGAAGCAACGACTGACGACCGTCGCCAAGACACAAGGCGACGAAGAGAGCAGACCGCCAAGGCTGCCGCCCCGCCGGGACATAAATCGTTACTGGGATGTCCTAAAAGTTGTTTTTAGTTGGAAATATGGAATTTCTATGACATGGGGCCAGTCCAACCTCTGTTAAAGTCTTTTTACAGCCCTCGTTAGCCAACCATCTTCGTCCGTCACAGCAAATAAAATTAATTACAAATCGTAGCAAAATACCTTAGCATTAATTAGTTAAATTATACATTAGCAAGTAAGCAGTGAAGCAATGAACCGTTTAATAATGAAGATAGTGTGGCGAACCGGGCCTTGTGTACTACTTTTCCAGGATGTCTGACGCCCGGCAGCTACACAGGATTAGATCTCTCAATTAAGGCCTGTGGGTGGTCGACTTAGCTGTTTGGCTAAGGTTTTACTATTAGATGGCTGCATCCTTCTATCTCTTTTTTACCTTACTTCTTCTATATATCTCGGGTAGTGCCTCGACTATTCCTATCTCAGGTACTACCTCTACTACTCTCAGGTACTACCTTGCTCTCTCATACTTCAGGTACTGCCTCACTCTTTCAGGTACTACCTCGCTATCTCTTATTTCAGGTACTACCTCACTATATTGGCCGACTCGGGTACTACCTCACGGTAGGCAATTCTCCATGTACTATCTAGGGATCTACCGGACCTTCTACCGGGCTCCTTTCCTCTCCAACTGTCGCGCCGCGATTTATCTTTCGTGGGGCTTACCCGCCCCTTGGGGACCGCTGACGCAGTAGGTACTTTCCTAGTGAAATGTAGTACCTGCTCCAATTAAGGACGGCACATCTACTTATTTGGTACTCCGAGACAAAACTCGATCTCCTGTCTGCGAGACCTCTATTTATAGGACTCCCGCATTACCTTAAAAGAGGTGTGCTAAACTTCAACTAACTATCTTAAGTAAGGGTAGCTTAATTAATATAAAAATACGCTCGCTATCATAGGATTATGAAAGACTGTCTGAGTTGTCGGAGGACTGGCAAATGCTAGTGAATTTAGACAAGTGTTCGGTAATGCACATTGGGATACAGGAAATGGAGTAAAAATAGGAATTATGTAAAATGATTTTAAAATACACAATTGAGGAGAAAGTCTTGGGATAATTTTACATGTCAGTTTAAAACCAAGTAGACAATGTGCTGTGGCAGCAAAAACGGGAAAACCTTAATTATTTATATTATTCTCATATTTTGATTCCTTCCTAACCTTTAATCATTTAAAAAACACTTTTTCCGTATATACAGAACTAATCCAGGGATAGTTTATAGCCTACACGTATAGTGCATGGTATCCGTGTGGAATAACCGCCTAAATTCGTCCAGATTGAGGCACTGCCCGTAACTGATCGTTGCCTATAATCCGTCGCTCGTCAATTTCGAAAGTTTAATTCGAAGTCTATAATTATTGACGAAAGCCTATAATATTACAAATCAGTTATATCAGTCTTGCCAATAGGCTTTCGCATTTGAAAAGCTTGCTCAGTTGTAGACATAGGCCTAATTGGTGCAATTCTTGTATAAATTGGAATCTGTATTTGCGTTCAGCAACATCCAATTTTCGCACAACTCAACCTGGTGCTGGCAGTGGACTTCGTCTTGTGCTCTACTCGAATCAATCTGATGTACTGGTTGCTACGTCTCCAGCTGCTGGATTTAAAGTAGGCCCTATGCACTCCGTACGCGATAATGCAAATGTCAATAAGCAATAGTAGTTCACATAGTTACCTATGGCGTCGCCGTCAGTGCACGCTCTAAATAAAATATAAATATAAATTAGCATTCCTGGTATTTATTGTATTCAATTCACGGCAGACAGCAAAAGTAGCTCTGGTTTACTTTGATGGATTTGCTGTTCCATGTTTAGTCAGCTTAATCGTCAGCGTTGTGCCCATATCCATCTGGTTTTCACGTAGTCTGTGCATTCGCCATCTTGATTGAATTTGCCTCGTAGTGGTCAAAGCGTGATTGGATTTGTGCAACTCAGGGGTCATCACAATATAAACATATGAATGCACTCGCGCTGAAAGCACTCATTTTTGTTAATGACCTTCAATGTCGTGCACACCGTAACTTCAGCCAATGTAATTAGGCCTATACCAGTTGTTCTCAGACCCCCCTTGCCTCGCGGATCACTTCTGAAGTTCAAAAATTTATCGCGGACCACCTGATAAATAGAGCAGTCATCTGCTCCTAGAAAGCGTTAGCGGTGATGGTCTTTTTTCTTTTTGCTTGTCACACTTTTTCACGTTGAAAATGCACAAAATACACATAAAAAGTGCTGATGACCTTTTCTTTTTGTGCTGATAACCTTTTTTTGGTTGTCGCACTTTTCTGATTTTTTCACGTGGAAAATATATATGTCTAATTTTTATTTACGTTTTTTCAGACTTCGCCGCGGACCACTAGACCCCCTATCGTGGACCACTTTAGGTCCGCGGACCACGGGTTGAGAATCACTGAATTATACCGCATAAAGTTGGACGAGAGTATTTATAGCGATTCGCGGCGATGATGGAACAATTTTCTGATCAGGATAGGCCTATAACCAAAATTTCTTGTAAGCTTAAAGAAAAAAACAAAACAAAACAAAACGAATAAACGATGCCGTTACAGAATGGTTTAGAATGTTTAAATTAAAGAAGGAGGTAGGGCAATGGAGCAAATTATCTCTTATATATCTAGCATCATATCTAAAATAATAGTGAACTAAACTCTGAAAAAATTGAGTGAGTGGTGTAACTAGGAAGAAAGGTGATAAGGTGATCGGCAATCTAAGGTATGCTGATGATGTTGTGATACTAGCCAACAAGTGAAAAGAACTACAGGAACTCGAAGACAGGGTTAGAGCAGCCAGCAATAAATATGATCTTCGCCTAAATGAGAATACAAACAAAACGTGTGGTTAACAATGGAAAAAAAATATTATCATACAGTCTCGCTTTTAGACGGTGTCTAGGCCACTAAGTCCCGACAACCCGAGAGAATTCCGTACTGTTGTCAGCAATACTGTGGGCACATCGTCTAGATTCTATCTGATTACTCATTAAATTGTTAGGACGCAATGCATTTGATAAACATCGTAATGCAAAGCTTTCGATTGTAGAGTGTGCCAAGGAACTATGGAATCATGCTTAACCATTGACCTTGAGTATTTAAACGTATTTCTTTTTTTTCTTTTTTACTTTGACTGTAGGTGTTATTGCATGATCCAATAGAAATTCCAACCGTGACCTTGTTTGGTTTCCGAGTCTCTTCTGGAAAATCGACTGCAGTTGCATTCTCATTCAAAAATGTTAGAGTATTAAACGATTTATACGAATTTGTTACTTAAGTATTGTATCAACCAAAGCACTCAATTCTAAACATTTGCTCTAATTCCCGCTCGATGTTTTTCATCTTGACGTATTTCAAAATTCTCTTGATTAGAGAATATTTTTGTTATTAAACTGCTATAAAAATTATTTTATGACCCGTTGGAACAGGTTTCCCAACTGCCTGTTCCATACGGAGATTGTCGTGATGAAAATGGCTACACTTTGCTTGCGTGCGTTACGAGATGCGCTGCCGAATATGTTTCAACTGCATGCAATTGCTCGACCGATGTTTATGGTAAAATATCACCGCTTCTCGACTTTTATCGTTTGAACATTTTTCAACTTTAGTTTTGTAAATGACCTGAATGAATATTATTTTGCTAATGTCTGTCCGCTAACGCTGGTCTCATTGGAAGAGACGCTGCGGTCATTTTATAGTGATCGTTGCTAGGCAGCCAAATTTAATAATGGGGGGAGCTTGGATGTATCTTGATGACACGACGCAATTTTATAATTGGCTGCACGTTGCTCTCTTTAACTTATATACAGAGTTCTGATTTTGTCAATCCTTCCTTCTTCTTTGTGCCATCCTCCTTTTCTCTCTCTTTATCTCACCAACACCCTCTCTTTTTTCTCCCGTCCCTCCTCTTTTATTACTCTATCTCATTCTTCAATGCTTCCTCTTCTCCATTTGCCGTGCTATTGTCCGATTACAGCGATGACTTTCATTCAAATTTCAAAGCGCAGTTGTGCCATCTTGTAAAAACCATGCTAAGAGTAGGATATGCGTTAATCCAAACTGCGAGCTGCGTGTCGGGTTTGTTTAAAGACGCGTTCGTATCAAAGACGATGAGCGTCTAAAATGAGAGCCAATATCTCCGAATGCTGTAATTGTAGTAACTGAAGGTTTTAATACGGCATCTACATAAATTTCTTCCGTACTACCTTCTGCTTTGATAGCGTCACAGTGATGTATTTGTCTGTCCTGATTACATTCTATTCTTTGTAAAGCAAATTCGATAACTTTTAAATAAGAATGCCATAATGAGGAAAATTATCGTTTCTTAATAAAAAGATGGCGTCTGGAGACTATTGGACTTAGCGACGACTTCTGACAGAATTAACGAAAATGATTTTGAGTAGGACGAGTCTTGGACGCCCATTGAAGAAATTCGATAGTACATGTATTGCGCAAGGCAGCGGTTGTCCACGCTCTGACCGGACGGGAACCAATACCAAAGTTTTTGAGGAATTAATAAACAACATGGAAGACAAGACACATGCACATAAATGTCCATATGAAATTGAATGGCAGTGACATTTCTCACCTTTGTACCAGCAATTACTTTCAGCAACCAGGAATTATCGAAAACGATTTTTGATGAACCCATCTTGGACAGTCTGGTTGAAGAAAGTCGCTGCTGCTGTACGGAATTTGAACGAAAGCTTCAGATAGCTGCATTTAAATTATAATACAACAGAAGTACCCCAAACTGCATGCATTTTGATCAAAAATGATTGTCTGAATATTAACAATGAAACAGGGTAGTACCGGTTTTACTGACCAACATTGTATAGGCTACTTCACTGTGTTCAAATACAGTAAATGCAAAATCGCCTTTTTAGATCCACGAGCAATCTGTACACCGGAACAAGTTAGCGAATGCGTCGTCAAATCTATTGTTTTATTTGTTTCAACCGGAGCTGCGCGAAGATGCGACTGTCCTCTCGAGTGCAACCAAAAGCGTTATCCGTACACTGTAACGCACTCTCCTCTCTCACAATATTACCTCAATGTTACTTCAAAGCGTCTGGACTTCAGAGGGCGAAATATCAACATGTCGAGGCTCAACAAAGAAATATTGTTCCTGGACATTTTCTACTCGAAGCTGGCGTATGTCAACATTCAAACGAGACCGGCTTACGACGCCTTGAAGCTATTCGCCGATCTCGGGGGTGCATTGGGGCTTATATTAGGAGGGGCTGTACTCACTGTTTTCGAAGTTTTGGAAGTTGTTTTCGATATCTCCGTTGATTTTGTGAACTCTTTTAGATTTTTCAGAAGGATGAGATTGGTTAGGCATTCTGCTTGAATGCAATTAAGGACGCTTGGAAAGAAGATTTTTATAGAAGAGTAGGCTAAATAAGTTAGCGTAGCTTTCTTACTCGTGATTGCGCACACAGTTTATAAATTTAGACGATAAAGAACTAGTAGCCAATGCACCTTTTGAACTGAAGGCAATTTTGTACCACGATTGCACAGCACGTTGTTTTGTTAACTTGACTTTATTTCTCTTTAAAATCTCGAAATTTAGACTTGGAAAACTGATTTTAAGAAATTTGATTGATTAATTTCTTCTCTGAGATCATCGCATGATATATTTTGGTTATAATTAAGTTTCTATATGAATCGTGTTTATTCCTAATTCTGAGGTTTAATCAAAATCTGTCAAAGAATTTCAGAGCAGCGCAAATACATAGCATAGCTGGAACCATATTCAGTTGGACGATGTTTTATATTACTATTACTATTACTACTAGTACAACAACAGTTACTTCTACAAGTACCACTACTACTACTACTACTACTACTACTACTACTACTACTACTACTACTACTACTACTACTACTACTACTACTACTACTACTACTACTACTACTACTCAGTGGCGGCCGGTAACCATGTCGCTGGGTTGCGCAACCCCCAGCGCAACTCCCAATTTTTCACTGCACAATTTGTCAATAACAATAATAATTTCATATGTAATTTTGTTTGGTGCAGCAATCCAATTCCCGATCAGAAAAATTAATAGGTTTGAGTGTTTGACTGCGCTCCGGCGGCTGCGGTGTGCTGTGAACTGTATGAGGTGTCGCTCTCTGCGACACTACGATTTCCACGCTGCGTATGGACCACATATGCGTAATACAATATTACAGGAGAGACTTTGCCTTGCTGAAATGGATGTGGTTGTGTCGCCAGAGTGTTGCGACCGGGGCTACCGATACTAGTATATAGTAGGTCTTGGTTGCGACTCGCTCTACTATTTGTACTATACGTAGGAGACATAGGTCGAATCATCGAGTCGTATGGGCTGGACTCGCACGCCTATGCGTACGATGTCCAAGTCTATTAATCCTGCCACCCATCCGAGGTTGGCCGACTTCGATCCAGAATAACAGACTGTATCTACACGATCAAACAATGGACAGACGCGAACCGACTATCTCTTAACCCTAGAAAGACGGAGTTCCTATGGTTCACAACACCGAGGCGGAGTCATCTGATCAACCGCAACCCGTTTACGATTGACGGGGTCGACATCGCGCCGACGACTGAACTCCGCCTACTCGGACTCGGGAGTTCTCCTGGACGAGACGCTCTCCCTCTCCGGGCACCTAAACAGTGTGGCTCGTACCTGCTATTACCACCTACGCAGGATTAAAGCAATCCGTCGTTACCTACCGTTACCGTATGTGATCAAATTTGTTCGTGCTCTTGTCCTGACACGTGTGGATTATTGTAACAGTCTACTACTCGGACTCCCGGACAACCTGATGAACCGTCTTCAATCGGTACTTAACGTTTCTGCGCATTATATATTTGGAGTCAGGTGGAAGGAACATGTCACACCATTACTGCGAGATCGCCTTCATTGGCTTCGGATCCCTGAACGGATAACTTTCAAACGTTGTTGGCTTACGTTCAGGGCTCTACACGACCCGTGCTCTCCGCAGCATCTTTCGAGACTGGTACACCGACCCTCACCAACCGACAGACGCTCACTGCTTCGCTCAAGATGTCGAGTTCAGCTCGTTATCCCGCACCCATCTAAGACTGCTAAATTTGGGGACCGATCCGTTTCGAGGGGGAACCCAATATTGTGGAACTCCCTTCCTGAGGACATAACGAGGGAGACCACCCCCGACCGATTCTTAGCGAAACGGAGACGCATCCTTAGCGGAGACGCATCTTTTCAACATCTATAACATTAAAATCGTTATCTGTATGTCTGTTGCCTTCGAGCGTTCTCATTGGTTGGCTGTGTGAGCGTTCTGATTGGTTGCGTTCGAGCGTTCTGATTGTTTGGCTGTGTGAGCGTTCTGATTGGTTGGCTGTGTGAGCGTTCTGATTGGTTACCTTCAAGCGTTCTGATTGGTTGGCTGAGTGAGCGTTCTGATTGGTCGTTCTGGAATTGGAATTGGATTGGTCGTTGCCTCGAGCGAAGCGAAGCGACGCGAAGCGAAGCTCGCAGCGAGCGAAGCGAGCCTCATGCGAGCGAAGCTCGCGCGAGCGAAGCGAGCCTTCGAGTTCTAGTTTCCTATTAAAGACTATTGTAAAGTGCTCTTGACTATGGCCTTCGCTACGCATATAGCGCTATATAAATTATCGTTTACGTTCATAGAGAGTTCATAGAGAGATAGAGTTCAGAGAGATTTTATAGTTTGAAAGTGTCCAGCTCTGCGGAGGGAAGCTGGGATCGAGTTCCAAAGTTCAGGTGAGGCGTGTGAGAAGGCACGGTTGCAAATTTTCAGGGGTGACTGATTGAGTGGGCGTGACAGAGTGAGGTAAGATGATGAACGTGTGGGTCGAGGAGGCTGAGGGGTTAATAGTGATCTAAGGTAGACAGGTTTTGATGACTGAAGTGAGCTATATGTAAGTGTTATTATCTTATATTGGATACGTTCAGTTATTTTAAGCCAATGTAATGATTTTAGTATGGGTGAAATATGGGAGAATTTAGGTGACTTAGTGACAGCACGAGCAAGTGCATTTTGTACTGATTGCAATTTGTTGATAGAGGCTTTGGGAAGGTTATAGTAGAGGGAGTTACAATAATCTAATTTGGAGTGGACTATTGAGGTGGCAATTGTGGAGGCAGTTTTAGTAAAATCAATTTAAAATTAAAATAGTTTTAAAATAGTTTTTATAAAATCTAATTCCTCATCTCCTATAATTCCCGCATTATCTCCTCAAGTCTTCAGGTCTAAGCTTAAATCATTCCTTTTTCTAAAATCATATCCTCCATAGCTGTAACAACCTAGCCTTACTGCCCTTTGGATGTTGACTATTGCCTGGCTGATAATATACCTTCCCCATAGCTATTTTAAGAGAGGCTGAGCGCCTAAGAATAAGCAGCTACTGTTGTGCTGCTTCCAAGGCGCTATAGAAATCCACGAGATTTTACTTTACTTACTTACTTTACTTACTTAGTATCTAGGCAAGGGCGTAGGCGGCGAAGGTCACGAATATGAACATAGCAGGCTTTTGATAGTTGAGAGATTTGTGATTCGAAGTTTAGAAAGAATCAAATTTGAATCCTAGATTACACCTGTTACACCTGCGGTGCTATCCCGCTGCGTACATCCATATCGAACATGCTGGCATTACTCTAAATGAATTTCCACGGATAATTTAAAGGAATAATAAAACCCTAACAATGACCATTACTGTATTCGTCCCATCGTCCGATTCAACCACAATGGCCGCTAACCATGAGGTACTATTTTTAGCCTACGCGCTACTGGCTTCACGCAGCTTTGGCTAGAAATGAGGTAATACCGTATCGTCCTGGGATAATACCTCTATGGTAACGGTTACGTTATCACATGTTGGCTCATTATCATATTCATCAGCTTATATTAGCATATTATAATTACTGGTTAATATAAATGAAGCGTTGACTGGGTAGAATTAATTTTTGTCTTCGTAGATTTAAGAGGAAAGTTTGATTTAAAGGCGGGCAGTTTGTCTGAAGAATGGACGCTTTGATCAAAGCCGTTCGGAGTCCAATTCACCGATCGTTCGCGATCTCTTCTAAACACCAAAGTACGTCTTTTATTCCGTCAAAAACTCCCATAGACGGTGGTTTGTCTAATACTCAGAGGGTCGACTTCTATTTCGCCGTGATACAAGTGATTGTGGTTCGTAAGTGCTGAGCTCCATCCAGTCATCGGATCACCGACCTCTGGTCATTTTTGTTGTTATAGTTATTATTTTTATTGTATTTTATTTACTGTTTTGCCAACTATTTTATGTGCCGTAGAATCATAGGCCAGAAGGAAAGACATTATGATTACAGTCACATTTTTCAAAATAATAATAATGTGGGAGAGAAGAAATAAAGTTAAGTTAAGAGCAGGTACAAATCCATTCCCCAGACTGTGTGATTTTAACTTATGTATTTTAACATGTTATTCAGGATTGTGAGCAGGGATTTCAATTATGCTATCTTGTTCTTTGATAGTGATCATATACTCACACTCACTACCCTGTTTGTAAGCATGACTATTCATTTGTTGGGCATTTAATGTGAAATTCATTCAAATCATCTGTGCTTGCTCTGTGGATTCTCATGCAAACTTCAGATCAATTGACCTACTCATTTGACCACACTGGCCAGTATTAGGATGACCAGTTGGATATTAACTCTCTCAGCCCTATCGGCCTTGGCGCCCGTTCCATAAACTCTTCCTGGGGGGGAAATTATGGGGATGCTTGGCACATTTCTTACATTGTTCTGAAGCACCTGCCTATATAATTCAGGAAAAATGGTTTGCTTTCAGCATTGGACAACTCTGGAATTTCAGTTGTGCTATCTTGTTCTTTGAATTCTGTTAGTGATTCTTTCTGAAGGAATATACCAACCAATGCCCCTATTCAGGCACGCCACTCGATTTCCCGCTTGTCATTCTTCCCGGGATATCCCCCAGGGCAAGATGTGTTTTGCCAATTATTCGACACCTGCATGATCATATTCATTTGTTTTGGTATGCATTTAATGGTAAGATTTTTAATTGCTTCTTGACAGTCAAATTTGCTTCATCTAGCGAGCGTGGTATGGTATGCAAGCGGAAGGTCTCTATTGGATTCTTATTGCATCCAATTGTTCAATGATCAATTGTCCTTCAGCGAACAATGAATTTGTCCCTAGAAGCAATGGCCAGTATTAGGATGACTAGTTGGTTTTGCGGCTTTACGGGTCAACAGGGTTAATCTTGAATATCCATGAACATTATTGGATAATGATTTTTCTCTAGACTAGCAATCAACAGATCATCATTGTTGGTGCACCCTGCAATCATTTAGACTGTTGAGTTTTGCCCATTGCCCTTTTATTTCTTGTGCCAAATGTATTGCTCATTGAAGGTTGAAACTGGTCCATTCCTTTATGTCATCCAATCATCTTCTCCTTGGTCTTCCTTGTTTTCATGTTCCTTCAGTTCCTCCAGCATGATCATTTTTATTCATCTGTCATCTACAAATATGTCCAAAAATGTCAATTTTAATTTTGTACCCACAACTGTTTTGGTTCGGTTAAGAATTTGCCTTATATCGCTGTTCTTCACCATATCCATCCATCTTATTCCAATCATTTTCCAAAATTGAATACCAGTAGTCCTTAATTTCAAAAGCATTTAAACTCATGATGTCTGCTTTCCTAAGAGTCCATGTCACAGGCATATAGTATTAGAGTTGATAGCATACATCTTTCAAAGACTCTGAGTTTAGTTTTTCAATTAATGGAGTGGCTGTTCCACAGTGAGTTAATAGCACTTATTGGCTAACTGCATTACAGTTAAAATTAGAATCAGGAATCAGGTCACGTGCACTGCACATGCGTATGCAAATGTGGACAGTAAATGGTTGAATGCGAGCAGTATTTTAGAAAATATTAAATACTAAATTCATGCACTTGAGCCAACATTTTAATTCAACAGAATTGCCTTTAATATCACTACAACAAAATTTTGCTCCTGGAAAGTCAGATTCTAACAGCTTTATTTTAAGAAAAACGCGTGCTGCTTGATGCCATGAAACCCTCATGTTCACTGGCTGCTCACTGTCCACATTTGCATAAACCTGTGCGAACAGTCTTGACCTAATTATTGCCGATAAGTGCTATTGCATTATCTACTGTTAAAAAGTGGCCAAATGATGCCAACTGTATTTATTGTGGCACTATAGAATATTATTGAGAGGTTATAGATACCTTGTTAATTGGGCCAATTTATTCCAATGAATTTTGCCAGCTCTATGACAAGTATGGTTTCTGGAATTTGGATAAAATAATAGTCTTTAGTTTTGCATTTTATACTCTATTACTTTCATTTCTATTATGCCACAAGACAAGAAATTCAGAGAACTTTAATATGTGGTAGTTAAATACTGGTAGTAGAGTGGCAAAAGACTTGTTCAGGGTTACTTGCATATGTACTGGAGTGGCTGTTCTACAGTGAGATAAGATTTGCAAATGTGTTATCTACTGTTGAAAAGTGGCCAAATGATGCCAACTGATGCCAAGTGTATTGTACTGATGTGGCGCAGATTTGATCGTGCTACTCTGCGAACGAAAAGATTTTGGGTGACTTTCACTAACTTTATGTGTTACAGAACTGCATATTTTTGCCCTAACTTAATTCTCTGAGATAATAAAATAAGTAAAGGCTGAATTGTTTTGCTTCTCTTTGAATTAAAGAGCATGTATAAAATAATAAGTTCTCGAATAGATTCTTATTTCTGTAAATTTATTTCTGTTTAGGGAGTCACACCCCCTGTAAAGCGCCTTTGTTTTTGGTTATGCTATGTTTACGGCACTATATAAATAGTCTAGTATACAATAAAAAATACATTGTAGATGTAATAACTGAATAATTTACAGGCTTGGTTTAAAAACCAAATGAGAAAATTGTTTTAGAAATAATTTAATGGAAAATTGTGGATGATGTCTTGCAGAAATGCCCGACAAGTGGGGAGATTATCATCATCAAGACAAAATTTGGGATGGCGTCACATATCATGTCAAGTATCTTGGAAATACACTTGTCGCAGAATTAGATGAAGAAGGCCAAAGTTATGGTGACAGCATCAGTGCAGATGCCGTGAAAACAATTGTAGCTATGGTCTGTATTTTTTCAGAACTTGTTTTGTCACTCGCGTGTTTTATTATAATTGAATTTGATGCCTTTTTATATGGTTTAATATGTAGATCTGCTCTCTTGATCATGTGTCATATTCTCAACTTGTTGAATGATCCAGATTGTAGTACGTTTAGAGTTTGACATCATTCCAAACCAATACTTTAAATTCAGTCATATTTATGATGCTTTATCATATTTCTTGAAGGCCAAAGCAAGTGGAAAGAAGTTGCCAAAGATGTCCATCTTGGTTTCGCCTCGTGGAATATGTGTCACTAACACCGATACGCAGGAGATCTTCACGGATCTGGATGTTTATCGGTATTTTGAAATTAGGATCATACTTCTTAGAAATGCCTATGAAATGTCTAGATTAGACTTAATTTCGCTTTCAGGGGTCTGTTTTCAGATTAGACTTTTAGACTAAGAGTTGATGTGGTTTGGCTGTGCCTAAGGAATTCCAGTTTGATTTCTTGTGCTGCCACTATTAATTATATTTATGTAGGACCTTGTGACTTTTAGTGAAAACGAATATAATTTTGAGGCATTTTTATTGCATTAAGTAATATGTTTTTATCTTATCTTCCAACACTTTGATGTTCTGCTTCGCTATTCTTATTCTCTTCCACTGCATACAGTTTTACGGAAAATTTATAGAAACTGTAGATGTGTGGTCGTTGGGCTCATATTACGCAGGCACCAAATCATTATCTTTGTTGATGTTAATGTTTTGCTAACTTCAGTTCACTCCCTTTGATACCTTCATAAATAATTCGTACAAATTCTCAAATGTTGCCATGTTCATGTGGTAACAGTTCAACCTCCCTTAGACCCACTTAACATACAAAGTGCTTAATAGTAAATAGTGATGAAACGATGCTAATTTTTAGCAAAGGATAAGAATTTGATTTCATTTGGTGCCAAATTGAGCCAAGAACCAGTTTGAAGCACAAGCAGTGCTTTCAAATATTCACTATCTTTAAATGACAACTTAGGAGTGGCTACTTTGTTGCATTGTGTCTTTTCTATTCTCAGACCATCTTCTGTATGATGCTCATTTGTATTGGGAATAATTTGTTTCAGGCTGTCTCAGTTTGCCAGTATCATGCTAATTTTCCTTCTTTCGCATAATGATGAATATTGCTATTGGTGTTAACCCCTTTACTGAAGACCCCGGTTCATATAACTGTCCATTTTACATTGAGTTACAGTTAAATCCACGGTAAAGGGGTTAATGGTGTGGATTTTCTGATCAGAGGTGGATCCAGGAATTAATTTTGAAGTGGGCACTTGATGTTCGATTCTCCAATCTGCTTTCTCTTGCCTCTTTCTAATAGATTGATGCATGTAGCTAAAAATGGAAAGAAAACGGAAGAAAAGTACTTTTTGGGTTAGGTGGAATACATCCCTTTTCCTCCAGGTAGATCCACACATGTTTTGCCCATATCTCTATGAGTTGTGCTTCATTTGACTGGATCTGTTTTTACTGACTTTATTGAAATTCTGTTTTTTTCAGATCATCAGACCTTTTACTAGCAAATTTTAAAATTTGTACTTGTGTTCAATAATGTTACTGATGCTATAGTGGCTTTATTGAAATCAGCATTTGAATTCTTTCTTAGAATCTGCTTCTGTACGGCAGACCGTGATCACCCAAAAGTATTTGCGTACATCGCTCGAAACAGAGAGAATGAAACAATGGAATGTCAGGCATTTCTGTGCTCCAAGAGAAAAATTGTATGACAATTTTTGTACTTCTCACTTGCCTTGTTTACAATTTATTTCTTGTAATTTTTTGTTATCTTACATGCACAGCTGTAATCATAATTATAGATCATTAATATTTTTATTTTTATAAATAATACTTAGAATTTTCATACTTTAGAATTATGTCACTCATAATATTTTGAAAATTGAACTTATTCATGCCGACGTATCTGAATCGGCCTGATACCGATGCGCCAATACCTGTATCGGTCAATCACTATTTTGAGATGAGCTTTGTGGTTGAAAAGCATTTTATGGTATTTTCTTAATTTGAGCTTTTTTGTGCTTTGAGGCTGAGTCTTTGACGTTGACTGTGGCCGAGTCGTTCAAACTTGCACAGGAGAAATGTGAAGAAGAAGAGAAGCAATTGAAAGAAAGAAAGGTAAGAGAAACATTACTCAAACTCTATTATTAAAGTCACATCTAATGCACTTTCAGATTATGTGACATTTAGTTTATGTGATATGTAATTTAGTACAGACATTATGAAATGTATACTATTGAGTTTATTTTATGCTTTGTGGACTTTTTGGATGTTGACTATGGATAGCAAATTCTCTCTCATTGTGACATGATGTGATGCAATAATGGTCGTTATAATAATGTAATGAAAATAAGCACATGCTCATGCAAGAAATGGAATCTCTTTTCTTGTAAAGTGCCCTTTACTTTAGCACTTAATTGTGCTATTCTTTGACTCTTTGTGAGTTGTCATTTACATTAACCATAAGTTGATTACTATAAATGCATAAGAGAAGTGTCTGATGTTGAGGCCCATCTCAACTGATGCTGTTTACAGTCAAAGGTGAATTTACAGTTTTGTTTTCAGGTTTTTAGAAATTGCTTTAATGCATCATGTTAAATACAAGTTTAGTCATTGAGCAAGTATGCCCATGTACACCCATGGACTAGTGATAAATTAAGAAATCATTCCTACAATTTTGCTTAGCATGCTAATTTCTAGAGAAATAATATACCGGTAATTGCAGCCAGGTGAATGTCTGGTCAACATTTCCCGATGATCCCACAGTACCAAAACTTAAAAGTTATTGCAAAGTTAAAGGGAGGAAGAGGAGATGAAAGAAGAGGAGGAAAAGGGACGGGCTAGGAAGAATGGGGGTTGGAATATAATGCGACTCCTCAATGCTGAATTCCTGGATCCACCCCAGTTTACCATGCCTGTAAATCCAAGTATCTTTGTGCTTCGTAGGCCATTTAACACGTTGACTGCTAAGCTAATTGCTGAGGCACGGCAGGTGTAAAATGCCTGTACAAAATGTATGCCTGGAGGAAAATATTTTTAAACAGATGCAAGTGTTTAGTGGCAATCCTAGGCCATTTGTTACTAGTGTCATGTTCTCTTTACTCAGGTTTGCACCAATTCATGCGAAAAATGCTGGTGCCCTGTAATGTGACGGACCAATAGTTATCTCAACAATGGCGATTGGAGAAATTACTGGGAAAAAGTGGACATTGGACGCAATATCTATATAAATTCTAGTCTCTATTATCTGGTCCTAATGCCTTCCTCACTCTCCGAGCCAAAAATTTCTGCTTTACTGGATTGAAGACTTGACAATGCAAGCCATGTAATTACATCGTAGCAGGAATTCTCCGGGTGTATACGTTTATACGACGCGTCAAGGAGGATTATAATTATGATGCTGTGGCAGAGTACAGCTGTATATTGTTGTTATTTTAACAAATATTTATAGGACAAATATTCATGCATTTTCCATAGAGTATGCTTTTTGATTGGTCACTCACTCTAGCAACTATAGGAAGCAGAAGAATGATTCCAAGATCCGCATAAGCTAAAATAGTTTGCATTGAACTAAGGACGTCACCTGATGCCTTTAGCGCCCTGGGAAACCAAAATAAGAACGTCAGTTGACGTCCCTAGCACTCAACGTGTTAAGTAAATCATTTTGTCATGTTCTTGCTAAGGCTTCAGCGCGTGACATCACTGACACTGCACTCAATGATGTGCTGTTCATAGAGGTTTTTTCTGTAGAGGTTGATTGCAGCTCAGAGGATAGCAAATCACACGACGACATTAGCCGAGACCCACGCTGAACTACTGAACGATGAACAAACTCAGGTTTTTGTTCTGTTTTTCTAAGTCAGTTTTTTAAACATTTAATTTTTAAATCCCATTCTTTTCATTTTATTATTGCTATAGCCTTTTGCTGAAATATTTCATATCACAATATGAACCATCTGGAATTTTATTTTGATGATGAAGATAATTCTTCTTTCTTTAGGGATTCGATGACAATTTTTCGGATTTTCCTGTTCTGTCTTGGTATGTACATCAATTTGTATTGTGTGAGGTTGTTTGTATAATTTATACAATTGCTTTATTTGACGGGAAGATAGATGAGTGGTAATATCATTGGGCAGGCTTTTCTCTCTCTTTCTTTTCAATGTGATTCTTGTGTCACTCAGCCTTAAATTAGAGGTTGGTAGTAACATCAAATGAGTAGCAATGGCAACATTGCAAAAGTAACCATGGGGTCGGGCGGAAGAGGTTGGCCACCTGTTACTTTATTTATGTTTTAGCCACCTCTGGGCTGATGCCCAAACGGGGATCAGCACTGCACATTTTGGGCATTGAGCCTAGGGTGAAATTTTACTCTTTTTATTTTTTTATTTGACATGCATTGCATTTGTGTGTGAATGTGACATAGCTCTTTCTCTCTCTCTTTCTTTTCATGTGATTCTTGTGACATTAGCACAGAATTAAGTTGGTGTTAGGGGTTCTGCTGAAGTTGTTTTAGAATCCGTACCATGCATTTTTTTATGACTGTTATTTTATTTATTTTTATTGGACTCTGTAATGTGCCCTTGCTCCTGACATTTTGGCAATATGATGCACAAGAAATTAACAGTTTAATAATAATAATAATTATAATTATGTGATTGAAGGATAGCAGGATTTGAATCTACCGGTAATCCTAATCACTGCATAGAAATCTTGGGCAAGTTGTTCATCCCAAATTGTCTGTGAGGAGGGCATCGGTGTAAACTTCTGTTAGGCCTCTAGGCTCAAACCCGCTACTTTTCATCCAGTTTTGCGCCAATGATATGATTTATGCTGTGCGATTGAAGAGTAATGTGATTCAAATCTGATGCTAATCACTGCATTGCAATCTTGGGCAAGTTGTTCATTGCCAATTTCTGTGAGGAAGGCAACGGTGATTCACCTCACTCATCTCTTATCTCATTCCTGGCTGGCAGAGGGTCATTTTGACCTGTCTTTAGGACATCATCAAACTTGATATTATCAAGAGCCATGTAAAATTGATTTTGAAATATTTTCTATTATAACTAATTTTTTGTGCAGTCAAATTTCATGGATTTACTCAACAGTTTGATGGAATTACGGTATTCTTTTAGCACATTTTGCTTTCTGTCAGACAGTCTTAAGTATTTAGTGCTTGAGTCTCAAGAATACACATTTAAAATACACTTTTTATGCATGACTTGATGTGTCCGTGCCATCTGGTGTTCAGGCCGTGTTTCATTTGCAGCCCTCCGCCTACTTCCCACAGCAGAGATGGAATTGACCCTTGCAAGGCCCCAGAGGTTGTCGTGGGATCGGTTTCTTGCAGTGAGGACAAAAGCCGTGTCGTTGCAATGCCTCTTGGATTCACCGCTAGTCCCAGTTGTAATGCATTGAGGATTGGACCGGTGGAGTCCAACAGTCAGTTGTCAGCCAATCAGCTCCTTTGTCTCTGATGTCAGACTTTGTTTAAAGTGTGTGCTATCATCTCTTGTCAACACATGTATAACAAATTCAATTGTTGATTTCAACAGAAAAATGTGGGTTTATTCAGATTTAAAATGGCTATTGGTGGTACTGAATAGTGTAATAGAGGTAAATGTTCTCATAATATTACTGTCTCCCAATAATATTTTGATTTAATAGAGTTGCCTAGTAATTTTTAAATATTTCTTATTAAAATTGTAGAAAATAGCTTATTCACACTTATTGAAATCTTGTGATGGTCAATGTACTTTCATTCTTTTGGCGTTTGTTGAAGTCTCGCGTTGTACATTTGCGGAAAATTTCAAAGTCGTTTTGAGAGGTTTGCAATTTAATAGAAGTATGGAGCTCCATCTGTTTGATTGTTTTTACGCACTTGAATAGGTCTGATCATTGTCTGTCTGTACTTTGTAAGCTGGTGAATAGTATTCCTTTTTGCAGCTGTATGTTCATGATGATTTGAAATTGATAACTGCATTGTTTCATCTTGAGTGAGCTTGAATCATTTCGACATGATGACGCCTGATTTTATGTGCATTGCGTCTTTTCATTGCTTAGTTTCATTCGGTTGAGAAGTAACTTCATTGTGCAAAGATTGACAGAGCACTGTCGAATCATTTGCTGTACACTTTTGATATACATCTGTACACTTTTATGTGCAATCATTTCTCTATGTCTGTTATAATGTGATGTTTTCTACTAAGACCAATGATTTTAAATATTTTGCTAAGAAAAAATTCATCTTATTCTTAGGTTTGAAAGGAACAATAGACGTCCTAACCAGATACGAGTAGATGAACATTCGTGATCAATGTGCTATAATTTTTATTATTATTATTTCAAGACAATTTCTTAAGCACAGAAAACATGGCTATCGAAGCAAAGTCAAGAGCGCTTTACAAAAACGAGCTGTTAAACAAATGCAAAGTTAAATTATATGTCATCTTATTAGAAGTCATGCTGACAAGGTAGAAAATGATCGAGCCATGCAAGTCCTTATGTATTTTTATCTTGAAAATTATTTATTAAGGGTGCACTTTTAGGGAATAAATGGGTGTATAGCTGTTTTGCTGTTAGCATTCAATTAATGGGAAAATCCGTTGGGTGCCAAACATGGCTGCAATCATAAATTTTAGAAAAATTGAATCCTGGTTTGAGTCTTTGCAATTTGATTCAATTTTAAGTTTGAGTTTAAAAGTCATTTCAAGTCAAAATTCACATCTTTGCATGGACGATTCAACATATGAAGCATTTTGTTTATAGGGCTGTGCTTAATAGGGTATTTTCACTATTCGACTGAATATGAATAAATGGGGCAATATTCGTCCGAATACGAATAGTGTACAAAATGTAAATGGCTTTGGTTTCATCGTCACAAATGACAAAATATATATTTCCAAATTTGACTTTGCTTATCCATATCTAAAGTCTCGAGTCTAAGCTAAACAATTTTATTTATTCTGAAATTATTGTAAATATTAGATGATATATCTACTTTAACTGTTTGAATTTTTAAATTCAAATTACTATTTAATTTATGTATATGCTTCACAAGCACAATAGGGAAATGATGCGTTACTTTCTTCTCATTGTCACTTGGACATTATTCGTATTTTGGGAGGTATTATTCAGACAAATACGAATAATTGATATTGCGAGTTATTCGCCACCGAATCGAATATTCGGTACAGCCTTATTTTGTTTTATTCGATCCAATGCCATTTACAAATTGTAAAAGTGAAACTTTAGCTAAGCAAGAAGGTATAGGCCATTTTGTCTGTGGTAAATTAGTTTGCTGAAAGTTTACATACAGCTCTTTAGCATCTGTGGCTCTAAAGTTTGACATCAGAATAGAAACGGATTGGGAAAACTGTTTGACTTTTATTTTTGAGTCTTTGATTTATTTTACAGTTTGCTGATGACTGAAGAGATTTTAATTCAAGTGGCATTTATAAAATGAGTTTGATTTTTAGTAATAAGTTATGCTTTTGAATGCTGGATTTTAAATGTTGACATGTTTCATTAATAAAGAAACTGCACAAGCTAGGGATTTCATTTGTAGATTCTGTTTGTTTACGAGTATCAAGTGCAGCATTTGTTTTGAAGTGATGACTTAATAGTCAGTAACATAGAGGAAATATCTTCAGAGTGAAAATATTGAATATTTTCTGTAGAATTTTTACCCCAAGTTTTCTGTTTAGAATTTACTGCTATTTGTATGTTTGCTTTAAAATATGCTGTCATGCTTCCTGGACTTGTGCTGAATAGTTGTTTTATCACTACTTGAGTACAAACTAGTTTGAATTGGCTGAATTTTGCATAAAATTCAAGTCACTATTTAAGATTTTGCTTTAGACAGTGGCGTCGAGAGGGGGATGCGGGGGTGCGGACCACCCGGGTGACACCACCTAGAGGGGTGACACCCAAACAAGGATGACTTTTTTGCTTGTCACGGCATCTGAAAAGGAAAATAAATAAACAAATATAAGGAGATGACTGTTTTTTGCTTGTCACGGCATCTAAGATGGGTGACACCACGATTTGACTGCACTGGGTGACACCAACCCTAGCGACGCCACTGGCTTTAGATTTGAATATTTTTGTTGAATTTTCCAAGACAATGTTTGAGACTTCTCAATAAAAAGACGACAATATAAAACCTCTTCGCAGTAAGATTTCATTCCATTTTTCTGTACCTCGATGCTTAAATTCTGCAAATACTATTAATACATTTTTAAGACATGGTTAAAGAAGAAACGTTCCATAATCTTTTGTTGAGTAGTTCAGGCCTCAGCTAAGAGTGTCGGTGACATTGTAGTAAGGGTGGAAAGTGTTATTTTAGATTGTAGATTGTTTTAGACTCCAGAAGCTTTTTGTTATTAGCTGTTGGCTTGAATGTTTGGATTCACTGTTAAGATGGCAAAGTGGTTACAGTAAAATTTTGAATTCGTGCAACAATTATTTATTGAGACAGATTTTATGGTTGTCAATCTCATGTTGCTGTTAACTTTTAGGTAATTAAGTTAATTAGCAAAGGTTAAAGGTCAGTTTACGTAATATTAACACAGTTTTGTGGTTCTCTGTTCTGACTACATGGAAAGTTATAGGACTTTTTAAGTCTTGATGAAACACGAGTGAAAATTTCTCATGTTCTTTTTGTCATTTTTATTGTCTCATGATAATGTTATCTAATTGATATCAGTTGAAAGTAATAACTCTGATGTGAATGTTTGTCATTTGTAAGCTTGTTTTGCAAAAACACTCGACTCTGAACTGATTTCACAGTTATTTGGAAGAACGAGGAACAGTAAAATTATCTATTACTTGTGCATGGCAGTTAGTAAATTTTATGCCACAGATGAGAACATTTTCTTGATGTCGTTTGCCTGCCATGCAGTGCTAATTATAATCTGTGTCCAGCATTGACTGCAAACATAGCTAATCAGCAGTTATGTTTTGTTAACAAAGAGCATTTTTGGTTTATGTAACCCTCTGAAACAAATTCCAGCAAGATGAAGTATTATTTTTCTTATTTCATTTAAGATAATTTTACTGTATATGATTATGCTCTTATAACAAGAGCGTCATTCTGTAATTATTTCCAGTTGTGATATATCAAATTGTTCTCATTGATGGTTTGCTTTGATTGAATCTTTTTTTTGCAATATAATATCATATTTTGATTAATATGTATTGCTTCTTCAGGATATAAACAGAATGTAATGATATTTGACATATTTGTAAAATGCTGTGTATTATAACTTTTTGGGATTTCTGTCAATCACCTGGAAGGTAAAGGTAGTTCTATCCTTGAATCTGAGGAATCATTTGGACTCTGGTTTGATGGCAGGCAGCAGCCCATGTGGCTTATGCCCTTAATCCAGAATGGTTTGCCACTCCTTTCCCTATAATATACGTTTTCCTTCTCAGCTTCACTCCTGTTACTAAACCTGGGCAATGAATGGCTGAGTTGGCCCCAACACCACGACTCGATATGACAATCACCGAAGTGTCACGCCTCGATCAGGATCAGCACTGCTTGACTTTGTCCTGATTGGGAACCAGTCTCAGAGTCAAGTAGGCAGGACCAAGTCAACAGGAAACAGAGTGAAGTTACCGTCTTATCTTGTGACACTTGCCTATGATAAAAAAAATTGCAAAAATAGTGTAATAGTTTGAATTTGTTTCCAACCAAAGTTAGCAGGCAGGGGAGAGAGAGAAATAAGGAAGAGATGGAGAGTTCCATCGTGTATTTACTCCAGGCTTTTGCTTACACTGTATTTATCTTAGGGGTTATGCATGCATTGATGTCATCTATTAATTACTTATCTGCTTTATTTTGCTTCTATTCTTTGTAGTATTGACTAATAATGCACAATGTTCCATTGCTTTATTGAATTTTTTTCAATAAATCAATGTCTGCTGAGGATTGAATTAAATATGAGTTATTGAAAAATATTGCTAATAGGCTTAATATTGTGCATAATATAGAAAGTGTTTAAATTGTGTGTGCATTGATATTGTGCTTAAAATGGGAAAATATATGTTGAGTAGTTTAATCTCATTATAAATATAATGGGCAGATGCAGTCCACTGGTTTCATAACCGGAGTTCATGATAGCACAGCGTTGAACGTACAGCAGACCATAAGAATTCATTGTAAAAAGAGCTTAGGCATGCGTTATTAATATGTTAAGGTTCTCGTGAACCATTTCGAATTATAATATAATTTTTCACAATGCAAAATTATTGCATTATGAAAAATGGTTGTGCAGTGCATTCATATCGTACAAAATGATCTTGTATCTAGTTTTATTATATTTAGACAAAAGACTTTTAATGTCATTATGTTAGTTTTTGTTATTTAGTTTGATTGTATTCATTTGCTCTTCCTCTAAATAGTTTTCATTTTTCTTTGTTTGCAACCAGATTAGTGATGCAGGGGCGTTGCTAGGGTGTCCGGCGCCCGGGGTCAAAACATACTAATGGTGCCCCCATAAACTTCAGAAAAAATTCTCAACTTCATAAAAATCTAAAAACCCTGACAAGCAAAAATGAGGTCATTACTATATCGATCCTAGGCCATCTGGCGCCCGGGGACAAACCATCCTGATGGATGAAAATCCTGAAAAGGCAAAACATGTCACAACTATGTTGATCAACTATATTGATGCTTCTTTTTTCCTACCCTAAATCCGATTTTGGGCCCCCCTCTTCGGACCTCGGCGCCAGGTGACATGTACCCAGTTGCTACGCCTCTGTAGTGATGTTTTGTTACGATGACCTTAAATCCATTGTAAATAAAATTGTATAATTAGTATTTGTGAATTCTAATATCTGATGCAAGCAGTGGCGGCTCCACGTGGGGGGGCCGTGTCCCCTATTGAGTGCCTGCCCTCCGTTGGGACCCTATACTTAATACTACATACCTAACAACAAATGGTTGCCCATGATTAGAAGTTGCCACCTCCCTCCCCCCCTACTTGCCAAATCCTGGAGCCGCCACTGGATGCAAGACTCTACTAAAAGTCTCGTGTCCACTAATATCTCTCGTTGTTTCTCACTCTGATATCCCTGTTGATAATTTTTGCGTTAAACTGATTTTTTCAGTGATTTATTGACAGAGGCGTCGCGTAATGAAAGCCCTGGATTCAGGGTTATTTCTTGGTATCACATTGTAGCCGCCCCAGCTATGACCGCCCCAGTTATGACCGCCCAATTTGGCGTCAGCCCCAGCTATGACCGCCCCCATTATGACCGCCCCAGCTTTAGCTGCGTCAGTATCGTATAGGTTAGTGTTTCGTGTCTGGTTTATGGTGTGGGTGAGGATGATATGACCCCCTACGGGTGCAATACACTGATTTTCGTCAAAACCCAGAGTAACTGGGGCGGTCATAGCTGGGGCGGCTACCACCTGTAACCTATTTCTAGGATTATAAATTTGGGGGCTGTCGACAGGTCATTTCGGTCACTACAGCCTATGTTCATCTGTTCCTTTTATGCTTCATGTTTCTGCACCGTAGGCCTACAGTATATCAGTGATGTTAGTCCTTGTCCTTAAGGACTCCTTAAGGACCAATTTGAAGTCCTCGTCCTTGGGTAGTCAGTACTCGTCCTTATCCTCGTCCTTGGGGGTTCGGTCCTCGTCCTTATCCTCGTCCTTGCAGATCGGTGCTTGTCCTGGTCCTTGTAACTTAGCAGTGTTGTGATCAAGTCCTTTCTCTGGAAGTCCAAGTTCAAGTCCAGGACATTCAAGTCCAAGTGAGGGACCGTCAAGTCCAAGTCCAAGTCAGTGACCGTGAAGTCCGAGTCCAAGTCCAAGTCAGAGCGTTCCATTTTAAACAAAGCATCAACCAGTGACAACCACAATAATTTCGTTCCATACAGTGTTGCCACTCTGATGTTTTAATAAAACTACATTCGGACATAAAACAATTAAAATTTGCCAGACGTTTTTTATAATAATTCAAATTAGGAAATTTATAAGTTATAACATAACCTTTATATCAGTAAAATGATAAGATCACTAAATTTATTATAATATATTAATAATAAGTTAAGCAGTTTAACATGAGAACCAAGTCCTCTTTCTGGAAGTACAAGTCTTTGACCATCAAGTCCAAGTTTAAGTCCGGAATCGTCAAGTACAAGTCCAAGTCCGCAATTTCTGGACTCGAGTCCGCTTCAAGTCCAAGTCCAAGTCCTCGCATCACTGTAACTTAGTCATTGAAAAGTCCTTATAAAGGACAAACTTGTATACCATTTTCAATTGTACTGATAATTATGTTCCAAGGTAAGAGTAGTATGTGAATTTATATTTAGGCTACATACTTGCTTTGAGTTACTCTAAATGTTTAGTCATTGTTTCCTTTATAACACCAGTTGATTCTTTAGCTGAATTTTTGTTGCCCAGCGACGTCGGCTCCAGTTGAACGAGTGTTTTCGCAAAGTGATCTCATAATTAGACCTCACCGTGTGTGCATGACTGATCAGCAGCTGGAAACACTTGTTCATTCATTCATTATTATTATTATTATTATTATTATTATTATTATTATTATTATTAAATTTGACAATTTCTTAAGCGCAGTAAAATAGCTAGGTGGCTAAAGTCAAAGGCGCATTTGAAATGCAGCATTGCTGTTGACTAGATTATGTTTTACAACATAATTTTGTGATTTGAATTGAAATGACACTTTTTGTCTCAGATTCTTGATTCATTCATTGTGGTCCTTGTGCTTTCTAAGTCCTTGTCCTCGTCCTTGAAGGGTCGGTCCTCGTCCTTATCCTCGTCCTTGGGGGGTCGGTCCTTGTTAACATCATTCATTCATTCATTCATTCATTCATAATTGACAACTTATATAGCGCAGTATGCATGACAAACTGTCAAAAACAAGAGCACTTTACAGCAAATACAATATCTCAACTGTACGAAATATTAAACAAGTGTGTCTTGAGTCTTCTGGCGAACATTTCAGGAGAAGTCGCTTCTGTCGCGTCGTCCGGCAGTGCGTTCCATAGAGCCGGATTCCCGCGAGACACCGATCTCTCCCCGAATATCGCAGTCTTGGCCGGAGGTGCACTGCACCACTATCACTGCAGTATATTACATGCTGGACTTGTTGACTACTATGGTGTTGTATATTGTGACTTTAGTGTTTATGTTTATGCCCTTGCTGCTCCAGATTTTTCGTAATCTCCCTATCGTTTTCAGTCCTTTGACGATTTTTTTATTTAATATCCTCTTGATAACTCCCATTACTGACAATTTCTTCTGCAACATAGGTGAAACTTTCAACCTGTTCAATTGTTGTATTCTCTAATATGCAAACCTTTTCGTTCCAACTGAAGCTCACGTGTGAGTGACAGTTGAAACAATAAACGGATTCAAAAGCTATCTCGGAAAACTAGGTTTTTGAAGGCGGAGAGTAGCTACAGTGGTTTTCACACGGGCTTACTTAGCCTCCTAAACCACTTAGGCCTAAATCACATTATTATCACCCATAACTGCTTAAAACATTGAACATCATCCGATCCAGCAGCGCATAATGGCAGTTCAATCGCTATCCCTCTAGTCTAGCGGCTGGTTGTCTTTGTTACCGGAGTCACGTGACTGCTGCTTTGTGACTAATGCGTTTATGACCTCGTATTGCTAATGAATTCACGGACATGTGGTTCGAAGTTGTCGGCCGCCAGGGTACCCCATGTTTCACGCTGTCTTTGTGACGCGCAGTCTCTCTCTCTCTCTCTCTCTCTCTCTCTCTCTCTCTCTCTCTCTCTCTCTCTCTCTCTCTCTCTCTCTCTCTCTCTCTCTCTCCTCCCACTCCGTTATAAAGACTTTGTTGTCCCGCCGGTATATGGTTTTCGTCACTCGTTTTTGAATAATGCATAATGCTGTTGCCGGGACTTCCACGTTTGAATTAAATTTCTGGCTTTAGCATGTTTTGTCTGTTCCTGGAGACATTGATTGCTATCGCAGTTGCCGTGTCAAAGACCACCTGCTCCTCTTTTCCTACCTATGAAACGAACTGATCAGGAATAACATTTCGGTAGGTTGCGTTATGTTTTACGAAATTAAAAACCAACAATGTATATAAACGACATTATTTTGTATAATAAGCATACTGATTCTTAAAATGAATAAGAAGTCATTTTGCAGTGAATGTATTGCCTAAAACAGTGTCCAATTTTGAACAGTGGCGTAGCCATAATTTCGGAAGGGGTTGCTTTTGACCGTAACCAACTGTCGAAAAATCTTGACAAGCAAAAAAATGGTCATCTCCATCTTTCCTTCTTATGTTTTTTCCTTCCCAGACGCTGACAAGCAAATAAAGAAAAAATGTCGTCAGCCACCTATAGCACTTAAAAATTTCGGTCCCCAGCGCCAAGGGGGAGTGGGTTTAACCCCAAAAACCGCGTCCGAAAAAATGCCTGGAAACATATTGACAAAATTTTTCGTCGGCGGCCAAGGGGTTTAACCCCTGAACCCCCCCCCTACGCCACTAATTTTGAAAATAAAGCAGCGGAGATCGACACTTTTCCATCCTATAATTGTTTAATATCCAATGGTGGTGGGGTGTCTTACAGATAAATTCCAAAAATATTCGACATAGTGAGGCGCGTGAAGAGTTAACCCCTCGTTCAAATTTTCGCAATCAAACTCTGTTATGAAGGCAGACTGGATCGGTTGAAAACAAGATGTCAGCCAGTGTTTATTCTAACCACCTTGACATTGGGGGGGGGATTTTGAAATGTTTGGGAGGGGGACAAGGTTGGACGTCTCAAAAGGTTTGAGCAAAAAGGTCATCTCCTATAAAAGAGTCTTGACGAGTAAAAAAGGTCATCTGCCTGTTTTCCCTTCTTAAACGCTCTGTGACAATCTTATCTTCCTTAATTTTTCCCTCTCCAAAAAATTAAAAGCAAAAGCTTCCCGTCGCCACACTTGGGGGGAGGGAGAATTTCCATCTCCCCATGCAACATATAAAAAAATGGGGGAATTTTTTCATTTTGGGAGAAATCCCCCCCTAATGGCCTAGAATAAACACTGGATGTCAGCTGCATGAACAGTGGCATTCTTTAACTAAATGCTCGGTTTTCCGTACAGATGACTTTTTATCCTCGTAACTGAACACGGACAATTCCCACTAGTGTTCGAGAATATTGATTTCATCCGTCTAACGGTACCCCACGGGGGGTAAAATAAATTTAGGATGAAGTAGTTCAAACCCCCACTGACTTTTGTGAAAAATCGAACACAGCTTAAGCATTTATCAAGCGAGTCAGGTTTGCACCGCGATCATGGAGTGTAATTTATCTGGCGCGTTCTTTTCATTTTATAATGCTACCTTCGTATTTTACTGACGTAGACACTATTACACGTTTTCACCTTTTTTTACTCAGGTGCACTAGTAAGTTAATCGTCTGGAACACAGACTTCCTTTCAAATTCTATCCTGCTGATGTGGACTGAAATATAGTTTCATACTCCGCGTGAAATGGAAAACTCGCTGTTGATAGAAGCGCAGACTTTGAACCGGGGGTCGCTTTTTTGGAGGGTATTAGGTTTACAAAAGGGAAAGGCGTTGCGAAGATAGACTGAATTAAGTGGCTAGAAAATCCTGTGAAGAAGAAGTTGAAAGAAAGGTCGAAGAGGTTAATCATAGACGAGCTGTTACCGTATTTGTTCGGGTACCTGGTACCTAGTAACTTTTGCCGTTGCCGGCTTCAGGCGTGCTTGTAGTTGAAGAAGCTCTCCTTGATTTCTAACCGAGCAGAAGACGAACCCAGAAGGTTTTAGTCACAATTCATTGTCTGAACTGTCTGTTCCTAGTACAGTGTATAGGACCTATATATAGTAAACGCTAAACTATATATAGTAAACGCTGAACTGTGCTTGGCAACCCGTGAATATAATAAACAAGTTCATTGTTCCTGCGAGTGATGACTGCTATGGTTTTTCCACTGATGAGTTTAGGCTTTTCTTTGTTTAAACTGGCATATGTTCTCAGATGGTAACCTGATGTCGTAGCAGCGCTTCTTATAAATGGCTATAAATGTTTGTTTATTAAACACGTACCTCATAGCATTAGTATTCCACCGGAGGACCCTTCTTGCTAGTCTACAGGTCTCGTAGCCGTTTGGGGCTATTTTTACAATATTTGTTTTAATGGAAGCTAACGCAGAAATCAACTTATATCGTCAAAATTCTTCGGTAAGGCTCAATAGGCTGCTATATGTTTCTCACAACATGAACGCTTGCTATAGGCCTAGGCCTCTATGCATATAGCAAGAATTTATCCTACATAAATCTGGTATTTAAATACTTTAGTATCAAAATTATCAGTTGAATGCAAAATTTGAAAGCCACAGTTCACAGCATGTCGCCTACGAACGGGTAATTATAGGCCCAACCGGTGCTAGATAAGTCGCAGCAATTGTCCTGGAAATTAGAATGCCACAAAAATGTAGCAAAGATTAGAGGTGTGTTTAGGTCTATATGGATAATGGATTACAACATGCTGACACATGAACAAATGCCGGTAAGACACTGAACCGCATACAATCAGTGCTGAACCAGGCTGCACGAGTGATTTTCGGCTGTCGCTGGGGTGACCACGCCACTCCTCTCTAGCTTAGAGATCGACTCCACTGGCTCCGTGTTCCACAGCGCATTGTCTACAAGCGCTGTTACGTTTCTTACGTTTCGGGCTTTACACGATCCACTCTGTCCTGATTATCTAACTGTACTTGTACGAAGATCGACTGTGATCGAGAGGAGATCGGTTCTCAGGTCCAGTCGGAGAGTGCAGCTGTTGGTCCCTCCCCAGTCCAAGACCCCTAAGTTTTGAGAAAGATCATTCGCGCGAGGGAATCCCGCCCTGTGGAACTCTCTTCCAGACAATGTGACTGGAGCAGTCTTAGCTGGACTTTTCATTAGAAATTTGAAGACACATTTATTTAATATTGGATATGAACTGTATTAAGCGCTCTTGTTGTAGGCCTTAGCCTTTTTCGTACTGCGCTATATAAATTGTCAATAAATAAATAAATAAATAAATGTACATTGTTGCGCTATCGTAGGTCAGTTTTAATCAGTGTTTAATCTGGACTCCGGGGAGGGGAACTGACAAAGCCAGGGGACTGACAAAGCCGGGGGAATTCTGCTAGGGGCTGCTGTTAGTTGATGTAGTATGCCAAAATTTCCGGGGAATTTAAAATTTCCGGGGTGGGAAAGAGCAATCCCCCGGAAAACGGCCTAGATTAAACCCTGGTTTTAATTGCCGTGGAATGAATGCAATGCTCGAATATTTAATAAGAAAGTATGCGAAATAACGCGATTGCGAAATAATATAGACGTTGCTGAGCAGTGGTGGCTATAGTTGCATGGGATGTCTCTGGAGCGCAGATATGCTGAACGACAGTGAACGTGAGTTGAATTTTCCGAAATCTTGCAACATCTGGGCGCCTTTTGATTCCCGTGTTAATCTTTCTTTGCCATTTTTCATTTGTCCACAGCCATCTCATTGGAGTCCCTATAGGATGAACTGCGAATCTTTATTGTACCTTACCATTCACTTTTCGTCGGTCAGCCGGCCGCTCTAATATTCTCAGAAGCGGTCAGTTTGTGTACGTCTGGTTATCTTTTCGCTGCTTTCCTTGCGTGCTTCCAGTTGCGCATTTTGCTTGATCCGAGTGTCTCTAATAGCGAATCATCGCCTCCCCGCTCAGAGAGGCGTCGGCCAAAGCCTCGACAGATGTCCGTTGCTGCTCGGTAGCCACTGCAGCTGCCGTGCTAACGATGGCGGCTGGCTGAGGCTGTATTGCTTAGGTGGTGAACTGGGTACGAACGATGAGGCATCGTAGTCCAGCCGCCCCCCCCGACCCCTTCCCGCGCCGTGTGCCCCGACGCGGCTTGCACTGGCCCGCCGCGCTGCATCAAAGTTTCCGGCGCAAGGACTGAGTCGGCGTGAGTCATCATGCTGTCTTTGATATTTAGGTCGTTCAGAGGGGCGGGGGTAGTGTCCATAATCTATACCTCGTGTTCTCTAATTATAATAATCATACGTCTTCGTAGGTTTACTGATTGATTGATTTTGCCAACCATAAGACCCGCAATCAGCCATCAATGATTGCATCACATGTATAGAGTAGAGACGTGTAGCAGACGTCATGCCTCACCCACCGTCTGGCATTGGAGCAGACGCCGTAGAGATTGCGTTTACCAAATGATGCCTTACAAGTTACGATGCCAACTGCTGCGAACAGACGAGGATAGCGCCGTCGCCTTCTGAGATTAGACGCACTCACAGCAACGCGGATATTTCAAGGGCTTGAGGTTACAATAGATTCATAAAACATTACCTTAGACTGAAGATAACCGTACTGATAAACTCAGCACCTATGTTTATCACGATAGTTACCGTGCGGACAGGAAAACTGATTGCGTTGATGAGTTTATATTGGTATAAGTTTCGTGCATTATAAGAAATATTATAATATATGAAATAAAATATTGGCTATTACTTCGTTTCCATTAGTTTAGTTTTTATTAATGCATTTCTGCCCGGTTTTGAGTTTTACTATCACTGCATAGAGTGGTGTTGTTAGTAGGCTCTATAAGCGATCGATTTTCATTTAGAGCGTCTGTGTTGCAGTGGATGAGACCTTTAGTTTGGTTGTTTTGGGTTTTTGCATCCAACTGTAAATGGAATTCCATTGCTATGGAACATCGGAATTAATTTGACTCTGGTTCATTGTTGAACTACTATCGAACTCCGTTTGATGTATTAAACTGGATCGCCGTTCCATCCTTTGATCTGAATTGCCGAGTCAGGTAAACTTTTAACACCCCTATTTAACAAAAGGTTGATACCTGACCCCCTTGGACGTTGTCATAAATGTCTCGGTCTTTAAGAATTATTGCTAAAAGTTGCTATTATGTTTTCTGTTTCTGGTCTGCTCCGCTTCGGTTTTGTGGTATTTTGATGAGCTTAGATGCTTGATAGGTCTAAGTCTGGCCAAATCTAACCAAAGTAGTTAACTGGTAATTAAACAATACTCTTAGTATAGAAGCACTTCCACGTACAGATGCTTCGCTTTCATGCAAAGTACCCGCATGTACCAGCATTGCTGGTCAGACCATACAGAAGGCATTCGTACCAGACTCTTTGTGTTCTGTTTGTGTTATCGCTACCAGATGTCTCGTCTGAGTGGAGCATTCCGTTCCCTTTATTTTCATGCCCTCACACCACTTGTGGCTTTCTGCCCTAGATGAATGGATGGTTTCATTCTTGGACATTGCAGGACACGCAAAATTTTTCGATCTGGCTAATTTGGGCGCATGCTACAGCGCATTGTTTAGAAGACAGGAAAAGATTCTAACTTAGAATCAAATATTTAATTAAGATCTAATTTTGTTGAATTTCAACACAAATCAACAACTTTAAGTGAGTGTAGAACATTTAAAAAAATTAAGATCTATGATATTGATTTACAGTATTCATTACTTCTTTGCCCGGGGGTATGTCCGGGGGGATAATGTCCAGAGGAGAATGTCCGTTCCCCACTTTAAGTAGCCTATTGAACGGTTTGTTCATATTCGACTCGTAAATGATCATAGTACATCAATCACTGGCTGCATTTCTACGCTATGTATTTTTGCTATTTTAAACATTGAAGATCAATTAACAAGTTGGCTTAATTTGTCCAGCAGACTTCGAAGTATTTATAGTTATTTTCTGGACACAAAACACAGACCTAACACACTTTTCCAAGTTGCGTAAAGAGCATATTATTGTAGCATTTTAGCGAAGTTCGAATTTGGCAAAATGGGATTTCGGCGAATTGAGACGACCCCGTGTGTATATGACACGGAACTTCTCACGCCTTCTCTCAATGCCGTTCGTGACGGTTTTAGAGCCCAGGATGTTGTTAAAAATTAAATCTATAGTGTTCATATCTCTAAATTTTGCTGCGGTCATGACGAGTAGACTGGGTCACTGTTTATTAGCTGCAGAAAAACGTTGTATGACTGCTATGCCAATCGATATCTGTAAGCTGGTTGCAGAGGTGCAAACAGCCATCACATGACTTCCTGGTTTCAATCTTTCAAAGCATAGTGACAGATACAATGGTCCAATGTGTTTCGGTTATTGTACACTAAGTTTGGGCCTATAACGTTAGATTATGAACTGTTTCTATAAGTCTTATAAGACTAGTATAAGAATACTTTAGATTCTGCTAAATATGATTAACTTTAACATAGCGTATAACTATAAACTTTATGCTTAGAAACTTATATTAAGGCATAACCATGCCTTACTGTACTGATATTGTATAAGACACTTTACAGTAGTGTACAATGTATCTCAACTTAAAAAGTGATTTTGTACTAAATTGTAATAAACTTGAAGCAAAGACATAAATGGCAGTCGTCAGTTGAGTCTGGCCCCCGATTGGCCCGAAGGATTTCAGAAATATAACTGTGGCCCGCGGCCGAAAAAGGTTGTGCACCACTGGTATACAAAATATAGCATTGATTGATTGATATTGATACAAGAGCTCATGACAAAACTATTTCCACTCACGAAAAATCTGGTGCGCTCACGGTCTCAAAAAATTAGAGGGAACATTGCACGGAAGCCTAAATAATTATATTTATTAAGGCTTCCATGGTATATGACAAGTCCTTTGCCTGTACATGACTGAAACCTTTGTCTGTTGCGTTGCTGGCTTACTGTTATCATACATTGGGGTCTAGGTAAAGTCGCTCGCGCAATTTTATTGCTTTTCTTAATGTTAGATTGATAGAGTTCCTAGTTTTGCTATGTTTCAGATTAAAGTAGGACTTCTAATATTTAGTTGCAAAAGCGTTTTCACAAGAAGCAACACTTTCATAAAAAAGAGTAGAGAATTTCAACAGTATAGACCTACCCAGTGGTTAAATTACTTTTTCAGAGGTGCCGGATCTCCTTATTGTTCCTCCGGCCACAAAATTTCTTCACAACTTTTTTTCATTTTAAACGAACATTTAGAGTACAGTTCACGTTTTCTTTTCTTTCTCGTGCATGTAAAACTGCTAAAGTAAACAAGTAAACAATAAAATATCTCAACGAATAAAAGTACGTACAGTATCCGGCAAGATCCGGCTCAATTTAACCATTGGGTCTACCTAAAAATTCTATGGCTCTGTGTGAATCATTTCGGTGTTATCTTAATTTTGTACCCATTTAGCGTTAAAAGCGCTGTCCCAATTGGGACATTAAAGGCCTAATTTTCATGCTTTCATCTACTAGACAGCGTTCGGGGGGGGGCGGTGGCCCCGGCATCCGCACCAGATAAGGGCATCCAAATTGTCTTTGCGATCTTTTTTGCAAGTTACACCTAACACCGAGGTGTTGGGGACATCCAAAATTTCTTTTGCCTCGAGCATCCACCACTATATGGCACGCCACTGGACAATAAATAGTCTTTGAAATTCTGAAATTCACGTTTCACGCGCCGCCTGCTGTCAGTGTTCTGACTATTGTTATCAGGTGCTATCAGCAGTGGCGTAGCGAGGGAAGGCATTGGGGCGAACCGCCCCGGGTGGCACATGCCCTATGGCGGCATTTTCGGGTTTTGTGTATAGGCGGATATACCCGGCGATCGTTTTTTTGTTTGTCAAGATTTTTCTGACGTTGAATGAAAGGTCGGCAGTGATGTGTCAGGGCGGATTTTGTCGGTTATAATAAAGATTATAAATCCCTCGACCTTTTTTACTTGTCAAGATTTTCTATTTTTCGGATGTTGCGTGTTGTTTTTTTCACCGCGAACGAAAGGCGGAACTTTTTATTTTCGCCCCAGATGGTCTTTGCCTCACTACGCCACTGCCTATCAACAGTGGCGGCTCCACCGGGGGACAGAGGGAGGCCCGTGCCCCCTATTGAGTGCCTGGCCCCCAGTGACCCCCCTTTGGGACCCTATACTTAATGCTACATACATCAAACAACAAATGGTTGGCCCCCATGATTAGAAGTTGCCACCCAACGGCCCCCCCACTTGCCAAATCCTAGAGCCGCCACTGTCTATCAAAGGGGTTTAGGCGAGCCCCTTGACACTGGCTTCTGCTTAGAAAAGACCTCAAATGATAGGACTAGATTTAGCATAATATTTTTTAAAATTTTTTTACAAAGTTAATAAAACAGTTATGTCAAAATTGACATACTTGCAGGCATCTGGTTTGGAAATATGCATTGGATTAACTATAAGTACGGCTGAAACTGATCAGTTGTGCATCAAACTCCCCATTCATCAGGCTCGTGCCAACCCCGCTGTTGGTAACGCGGACGACGTTACCTCGGTGCATGCCTACATTCCCTACAATGAGCTTAGCATGATGGATAATTTTGGAGATGTGGTTCAGACACACTGTCCGAAAGGAGAAAGTTGTTTTGTGTCTAAAGTTCTAAACTGACTTTTTGGGCAACTATGAAAATTGGTGAAACAGTGCATGGATTAGATGCACTGAATCCACACCTAAAGTCAACTCGTGACGTGAACTAAGAAGAGAAACGTTAACAAATCCCAATGGAAATGTGAACTGTATAGAGTGATACAATGCAGGAAAATATGCTGTCAAAGTTGTCAACATTTCTCATCTTTTCCGAAATAGAATCCGGGTTAGCAGTAGTTGGTTGGTTTATTACAGACTCATTCGTCAAACGATGTCACAGTTCTCTGCGAATTTCGTTGTTAAACATCTGTTTGCACGATACAAAGGAAATTAATAAGAATTAATTGAAGAATAAAATGATTTTGATCCATGTGTACGTACACTTGCATGTAGCACTCTGCAATTTGAATTTGTCTTACCTTTTGCATATGTGGTGGAAGCAGAACCTACTGGTTAGTACACTGTAGGTCTATAAGTAAACAAATAAATATATTTGTGTGTTTTACGTGGCGTGCGTATGTCTGATGATTTGATTCGAGTTATCACGTGATTCAACTAAGATTGAAGTTTGGTGCATATAGAGTTAGAGTCTATAGACATTTGTTCTAATTTATCGTTTCAAAGTACTGGACAACGTTCGGACTCCACCGGGCAGTACGAAGAAGAGTCGCTGAATGGTTGATCGGTTATAAATGAGCTTTAAATGTGAGCCATAAATTCTGTTCTTAAGGTGATCGGGAGCAAAGAGTGCCGAATATATGTGTGTCCGTCTCTTAGTCTTGCTCGCTGTGTCTGTCTCTCGTCCATTTACTTGCAGGAAGACCAAAAGAACTCATTGGAAGTTACCCGACGGTCCTTGGGCCAGTCTCGTTGGGCAGGTGGAAACAATTTACGCTTCCTCTCTTTAGGTGTAGATTCAGTGTATTTGTAAGTAGGGTGAGGGTATCATTTTGAATTCGTTTCTTACTCTGGATCAAGTAACCTGCTCTGGATGGTCAGTCAGAGCCTCTGAAAGCCAAAGCAAGGCCAGATACCGTTCGCCCTGACGCTAGTATCTGAGTAATAAAGATGGGGGGGGATATAATGGCTTTTGAGAGGAACCATTTTATCCGACCAATCCCGCCAGAGTTCTCAACCTTTGATGCACTGCGCCCACAGCAAGTTAATAAGTGCGCCGAACGCTTGGCCGACTATTGCAGAAACTGGTTGCCGTAATTCGACTGCAGTTGCAGTCGACCGGAGAACACGAGTGATTACCGCACTATGTTGGTTGTCCTGTGGATGACAGTGGTTTTATCTTGTGCGGCATTTTTCTTGTGAAAGTGTTTGCGCTATTATATCGTTTCGAAAAGCAATTCGGCGTGTTGCTTCGAGCAGAGCGCTTTGACCATGGGCGACTGTAGTCAATTGCCAGGTAGGCCTACGCGTATACAGTTGTGGCATTGCGAGTCGATTGTGCTTAATTTTTTTAAAGATACACTTACTTAAAATAACGTGAATTGGGTCTTTTTAGGCTATTAACATGTGACATCTTGAGTGTGTCATATTAACATTCATCGACAAATATTTGCATTGCAACTGCTGCATCTACTCTTTGGTAATGACACCACTCTTGATTAGACTACTTGCCGTGTTGGTCAAATTTTTTATTAGTTTATTCTGTGAATTGTCATTGCTGCCAATTGACACTAGAGATGTGCGGGTACAGCAAAATGCATACCCTACCCGTACCCGTGGAAAAACTTTTTACCCTACCCTACCCATTAGCGCTATACCCTACCCGACCCGTACCCGTAAGCTGTGTACCCGTACCCGTACCCGTAACCGACTTTGGTTGGAATTTGGAGTTTTTGATTTGGAATTTTGGACCCCGTTTGCGTTTACGGGTACAAGTACTACAAGGACCTGTACATGGACCCGTGAACCCGTATCCGTTCCTAGAGACTATAGAGAGGCAACAGTGAAATAGGGGCTACGAAATTGGGATAACTATTCATTGTAAATAGCACGCATGTTTAGATTAGGACAGATCTAGTACTTAGGAATCAGGATAATCAGTCAGCTAGCCTAAGCCGACATGAATGGGCTTGTTTTAAAATATATAGTAGATATCATTTATCTTGAGCAGGCGGCATTAGAGCTCAAGTTAAACCACACAAAACTTTACCAGAAGAACTTTCTCGGTCAAAGAGTCCTTGGAGGAGTCAGAGGACGCCATTATAGATTTATTACTGATGATGTCAGAATACGTCATCTGTATTTCCTTTATGTTTTCAGTAAGTAAAATGCATGCTGTCTGACAAACTGAACGCGATGTACAAGTTATACCAATACACTTTACTCAATATTATTTTTCTATTACTGCATTGCTAATTTGCTATAGTAGTGAGAAATGAAAATATAACTTTTCGGGTAAAACGGGTATACCCGTACCCGTAGCCGCTATACCCGTACCCGTAGCGCTGTACCCGTACCCGTAAAATGTGTACCCTACCCTACCCGTACCCACGGGTACGGGTAGGGTATACCCGCGGGTACGGGTATACCCGCACATCCCTAATTGACACCCGAAATGTTAACCTAATGAAAGGATCTCTCTTGAGCGGCATGGGGAATGTGATTGATCCATCCATAACGTGTGATTATCTTAAGGTTAAGTTGCATAAGAGGATTTTGTGCTGACGTTTTGTAACTAGAAGCGTAAACGTTTTAGATATTTTGGCCCTTTCAGGCTGCTGCAGTGGAGGAAAATAAATACTTTCATCTTGCACGAAGTGTGTGCAATGTTCCAGAGAAGATGCGCGGGTGTTTTAACGATCCTATAACAGTGAATGTTATAAATTTTTATTTCAGTTATAAGTTTATTATGAAAATAATATCTCATTTGCTTTTGCTGAATGAAACAGCAGCGCTGATGGGGGACTCGGAACAACCGCCACTGACTCAACAGGCACCACCTTTGACAGGTGGAGATAATGCACCTGGAGAGGAAACGACAGCATCGACGCCGATGGTTATGAGATCTCCATCTGGCGGGGAAGGTGATAAGAGTGCGAAGAAATTGCCGGATGCAGCCCCCACCACCGGCACCTACGTCGACGCCAGCGATGCCAGCGCGGAGAAGGAGCCACTCAAACCAAACGCAAAGGAAGAGATTACAGTAGAGGTTGGAGAAGATGCTGCGAACGGCAAAGAGGGCGGTGACCAGAAATCGCCCGGTCAACTGCCCGCAAAGAAGGGCTGTGACGTGCGATGCCTCGTGATTGGAATTCTAGTGTTGGCGATCATGATTACCGGTGCAGCTGTTGCAATTCTGGCCCACAGGTTCAAAAGTGAGTAGAGAGCAGTCTGCCGGTTGAATTATTCGCTTTCAAGTGTGCTAGTGAAAGAATTACTTATCATAGCGCTGTGGTAATGGCTGCGGCTCGAGTGGCTGAGTCAGCGGCACAAGGGCTTCAAGGGTCTGTCTGCTTTTAAGCAATCGGAAATCTAGGCTTCTTTTCCGGAGTCTGACCAAAACTTTGTCCCTGAATGAATCTTTGCCATAATGGCTTGAACAGCCATAGCCCCCAATATCACGGACTTTGTTTACCAAGTTCTTTTGCTTAGATTTGAGTGATTTTAATATAAACTACTGTGAGCCCCAGATAATATTATATCGAATGGCATAGAATTTTCATCAGAATTATATTTTAAAGGATATGTTGTTTTAGGCAGTGTTTTATACAGGCCTGTTAGGAGGGGAGATCCCTCCCCCCAACCTCAACCTCCCAAAATCCCAGCACTTACACAAATTTTGCATTGAACTGTCTTTTCCCCTCCAACAAAGTCGATCCTCCCCGAAAGCCTCAATTCCCTGCCCCCAAGGCCTGGAGTCTGGATAAAACACTGGTTTAAGGGTCCATTAATTTCAGCAAAGTTTCAAAAGTGCAAGTGTTTAAGCTGATCTTATTCGTGGTTCTTGTGCTTTTCATTTACATTTAAACCTTTCTTCTTTGATGATAATACTGGTTCAGATAGTTTGATTAATTGATGTACTTCAATCACTCAGTGCTAATAAAGACAAGAATGTGTCCTCCAGCAGTAATTTTAATTATTACATGTATATTACTGGCTTCATCTAATGCAAATGTGGCTTTTGATTGTGATTGTTTTTATTCTTTGTCTTGTAGCAGAGACCAATTTTGAGTTTGCTTTTGCTGGTTACTATGGTGACAACATGGTTCTACAGAGGGCGCCACACAAAGCGGTTGTCTGGGGCTATGCCCCTGTTCTTCTTGAAAATACCACAGTTCTTGTAATTCTACAGGGCAACGGAGGAACAGATGAAATCAACCGTGAATATAGGACAACAATAAGAAACACGGGTGAGAAGGTGTTGCGCTTAATATTTGGAATGACAGCAGTGGAATTATTTGGAAAGGAATTATTTGGAAAGAGTGTAGCGGAATTATTTGGAAAGAGTGTAGCGGAATTATTTGGAATGAGTGCAGCGGCTGTTGTCACATTATCTACTTCAAACATATATTTATTTCTTTTGGACGATTTTTCAAGAGTCAAAGTGGCATTTGAGAGCCAGACTATGGGAAGGTAGAATAGAATCAGTGGAAAGAAGAAATTTTAATTGTTTCATTATGCTCAATAAATTTGTTAAATAAACTAATTACAGCATGCAGCTGCCCCTTTGCTATGTATAAAGTAGACTAGTGGGAGGGGCCCAGCAGACAATGGCCAGGAACATCCTTTTTTCCAGACAAATACCACACCTCAGACTACTCTTATCTCAACACTTTCACCCATTAGTGGGATATGGGAACTAAAATCCCAAAATTTTAATAACTGCCATTGAGTGTCATATTGAGTCACCCTCCCCAAAAACAAATGATGATGATGATGATAATAATAATAATAATAATAATAATAATAATAATAATAATAATAATGTGGTTTAAAGTGGTTTAGTTAGGAGGCTAAGTACTGTAAACCTTTGTGTAAACCAGGAACTTCCTTTAAATATTATTGCTTATTTTTGAATTTTTAATAAGGTGATTTAAAAGGGAACAGATGTCAGTCTCATGAATTTCTTGATTTGATAATCTAACATGGTGGTGCAGTTCTTTAAAATGTATGCATTTTCACATATATAATTCATGAACTTTATTCAATTAAATCAATTTATTTCTCATTGTTCTAGACTACTATCAGTAATTCTTTTAATTTGGACTAGAATAAAGAAGTTCAAACTACAATTCAAACGGTAGTAGTAAAAATAATTTCAAATTATGATTTTATGGTAAAAGCAAGTGGAACGACATGGAAAGTCATCCTGGATGAAATCAGTGAGTCCAGTCCTTTTACAATAACTGCAGCCCTTGAGGATGACAGTTCCACTCAGAGAAGAATTCAGATAACGAATGTCCTGTTTGGTGACGTGTGGATATGTGCTGGTCAAGAAAATATGCAGTTCTCTGTTGATAAGGTACCAAAAGACTTCGATCAGTTTTCATTGTTAGAGGTTGACTGATTGAAATTTAGCATGTTAAAAAGTCTCTTGACACCAAAAGTGATCTATCTGTACATTGTATCATCTCTTACATTTACAACATTCATACTTCTTTAATACCTGTAAATTTATCTCAGTTTGAAACATAATTTTTATAGTATGAGACATCAAATGGACATTCCATTATATTTTAACATTGCAAATTTTTTCTTGATTTGGTGTATGTTGCAAAAAAATAAACATTTGATTATCATTTATTAACCTCTTTACTGGGAGACATCGGATAGTTCCATCCATTTTGTAAAATATTGAGTTACAGTTAGGTGTACCCAGTTAACATTACACTGATCATTTATTAAGGGATTTTTCGAGGCTTCCTATATCATGTTCAAACTCCTTGCCTATTCTGTTACTATCAGGATTTGGGGGTTCCTGTCATTGTACATAAACAATTAGACTGTGTCTTCATTTCTTAAATTTGTATGGGTATATTTATAAGCATTTAGAACATCTGAATCTATGTACTTTAACCCAGTGCCGGATTAACTTTTTGGAGGCCTGGCACAAACAACGCAACAGAACTTGAAAAGGCCCTCAACCCTCCAAGTTCAAAGTTTCAAACCTCTCCAAAAAATTTATGAAAATTAATTTTAAAATATAAAAAACTTCCTTAAATATATGCATTAAAAATGAAATACATTTAGTACTGTTTGTTAAAATTCATTGTGATTTAATATAATTTATTTATTCAAAAATAATAAAAATTGAACCAGTGTGCCATGGTTAATGACACTGCCTTAACCCCAGTGTTCTTTATTATGTTGACCATTTATACATATTTAGTAAAATTTGTGGTGGAACCAATTCATGAGAGTTTTTATAAATATTTCTTCTTGGGCTACAGCTGTTAAGGTAATAAGAGGTGCAATGTAATAATTATTAATTGAACCAACAGGATCATTGATATTATGTATTTTGGTTGTTATGTTCTGATGAAGCAGAAAGGCAGGTCACCCAGGGTCTAACCATTTAACATCCAGACTGCTCATAAACATAATTTCTGCCAGCAATAGAAAGTAGGACAAATGTTGAACCAATTTAGGAGTGAAAGGTAGACACTGTCTGGATTATGTCTAGTTTAGGTCCTCTTGCCTTGAAATGAATCACTCGGTCCCATTATTCATGGTCTTTTATCTTAATGCTGTTATGCAGCCAATAATATTATTGTCCTGAAATAATAGAGGCCCATTCATTCAAAAGTGGTTAATCACCCATCCCAATGTGATTAATTGTTTTGACTGGACCTCTTCAAAGTTAAGTCATAGAATTTAGACTAATTTCATTGGTATTCCACATAATTTGTTTTCAATTATAGCTATAGAAGCCATTTGAAGGCATACTTGATTTAATCCAACATTTAGACTGCTAGATCGTGTTCAGCTTATGACTAAATCGATCAGATACTGTGGCTGTAAATATTTCCCGTGGTAATACTAAGATCTCAGTGGAGAATTTTGTCTATACACAAGTCAGTCATTTGAATGAAATTTTAACCTCAGAGCTTTTATCTGCCAGCTTATATTTCTTTAACTTTTTATCATTAGTGCAAGCATGCCACATTGTCTGTGATTGTTTGCTTTTTGTAAATTGCTGCAAAATTTTTCAAAATTATTTTCCAATATATGACCGTGGATATACTTGCTGTAGTAGTAGTTGGAGCACTTTTAACCAAAGTCTGATAATTCTAGTGATGTAGATAGCCTTTGTCTTCTGTTAATAAAGCATTTTCATTATTTACTGTTCTAGCTGCTGAATGGAAGTGAAGAAATTGAAGCAGTTGAAGTCTTCCAAAAGATTCGACTGTTTTCATTGTATCCAACCAAGTCAAGCGTGCCGGGTTTTAATATTCGTGGCATTCAATTGCCTTGGTCTCCACCTAATAAGCGTAAGACCATCCAGTGTCTTTTAAGCTTACAGGTCAACAGTATAGCTGTCATTTTATAATTTAAGTTCACTGACTATTGTAGCTAACATATCAAAACATGGCAAAACTTGACACATTACACAGATCTTTTTAATTTCCACTGCGTTAAAGTACATCAGTTTGGTATATACTATATGTGATTGTATCTCAAAAGATGATGTACATTTTCTGCAGACTCACTTGCGGGTACAAGCATCCCAGACCATCAGGCAAGCTCCCACTTCTCGGCTGTGTGCTGGTTGTTCGGTAAACAGTTGTACAATCGGCTTCAGTATCCTATTGGACTGGTATCGGTGACCTATGCTGACAGCCTGATGGAGCAATGGATTCCAACTCAGGCCCGGGAAAAATGTGCCATGGCAGAAACTGCTAGGCAATACCTTTTGAATATGCATCCTAAATTTTTTACAATTTCTGTTTGTTATAAATAATTAATTAATGCATAAAAATTTGTTAACGTTATAGTAAAGCATCACTAGAGTCATTGCCGTTTTAAATAAGAAATTAAATTAATTAAAGTTTGCATTTTGACTGTTATAAACTAGTAAACTACTGAGACAGGGGTGCAAAATTCTGTACATATTGTCGTCATGTAATTAAGTCTATACCCCAATTGTCACTATGTGTGTGTGTTCTGCCAGATTTTTATTTAATTTGTCAACTGTCTTTGCTAATGTTAGTTCGTCAAAACTGTGGAATGGAATGGTGCACCCGCTGCTTGACATGTCGCACTATGGATTGATATGGTACCAAGGTATAACAGTAATTTAATCTCAGTGATAATGACAATACTAGCAGCAATAATAGTTTTCTTCTCTTACTAAGTTGCTTCTAATTAGTACTCCACAAAGCATGCTTTGCTTACTGCAAGTAAGCAAGTTACTTTCTACGGACAATGAACAATAGAAGTAATGACATGAATACAAGTTAGGCATTCATTGACACAAACTTTTCTGGTAATATTTGCAAACATGATTTTCAAGCATTAAAACATAATGAGCTGTGTAATTGCTTCATTTTGGAGGTGATTATGTAGAAAATAAAACAGTTATAGTTGCTAATACTGTGAAATAGGAGAGAAAGATGCAATGGATGGTCCACGTAACTACGACTGTGCCTTGGTTGAGATGATTTCTCACTGGCAAGAAGACCTGTATCGACGGACACAAGGATCCACGGATCGGATGCTTCCGGTTGGAATTGTGCAGGTATTTTCAATGTAATGTTGATAGCAGTAGATGGCGATCAGTCATGAGCCAAATGGGTCGTCGATACGTACTCAATGGGTCTTGACCCGCAGCCCATCAAATTAAGACTAGGCACAGTCAGTCATCGTATGAAGTTTTCAGTTCACGTTAATTGACAAATAAACATTTGCAATGCAATTTTTGCATCTCCTAAATGGTAGTGACATTACTCTTCATTACTTGTCGTTTTGGTCAATTTTTTAGTAATTTGTTCTGTGAGATTTTATTGTATGATAGTTGTGTGCCTTTGTGTTTAATTGATACTCAACATTAGTTTCGACATATCTTTACTGATTGTCGACCCGTGGGTCATGGATCATGGGTCAAGTGTTCCATATGTTCGGTCACAGGCCATTTTGAGAGACCCACTGCCACCATGGTAGCAGTAATTCAACTGAATTTAGAAATGCAGGGATCTGATTATGCAGAAATATATATATGCATACAAATGGCTGAAGATTGTCAGCAGTTGGTGCTTTGTTTGCCATAGCCACATGAGATCTCATTCGCTAGTCGGTAGAATGCGTTCTGCTCTAGTGAGGTTATTATATATGCATCTTTAGTAGTGCTTTGATGTGTGTAAGCCATTTATTTGCATTGCATATATTTGCCTTGCTTGGATTTTACCAAGAGATTTGCGCAGAATTGACGGGAGTGTGTGTAAATGTATGACACTGTAGTGCAACATTTTGAATGGCAGACATGATGTACCGACCGGTAGTGCTGATTGTAATGTAGCAATTCATGTTAATGCTCTCTATTTCAGTTGGCACCAAATCGTGAATCAAGTCATCTGACCTACGGCTACACCGATATACGATGGAGGCAGACTGCAAACTATGGCTTTGTTCCCAATCCACTTTTGAAGAAGGCGTTCATGGCTTCTGCTATCGATCTTCCAGATATCAACTCAACTCATGCAAAGTATACTGCACAGTTGCCATTACTTTCCATATTTTTAAAGTTTTCCAAATGCTGCACTTGTTTGTCTAATTCTTCTTAGTACCAGTATGTCTTCTTTGCTTACTCTATCTTCTGTCAATACTGATCCTAGGTATATGAATTTTGGTACTTACTCTATTATTTCCTCCTTTAGTTTTAGTTTAAATTTTTCCATCTTGTTCCCCGTGATCATTGCTTTAGTTTTCTGTGATCACTAGATGGCATTTATGTTGCACTATTATTCTTCATTACTCGTAGTCTTGGCTTCCGGTCGAGTGCTCTTCTTGGACTGAAAAAGCAATTTCTACCTTAAATTTAATTATTAAATCAAGGCAATCTTCATTAATATCATGACACGAGCCCACCATATAACAATATATTTATAATTAAAAGAACTGATCTTTCTAATAGTAATATGTGAGAAAAGTGTTTTAGGTGTTACTTTTGCATTTGCACAATGGATTGCATGTTTTCTTTTTAGCGTTCTTCCTCAACATAAGCACGACATTACCAATCGACTTGTGCAGGGAGCATTGGCCATTGCATATCGTCAGAAGGACGTTCCTTTTCAGGGTCCTCTGCCGACCAATTACTCAATTAGCCTTCAGAATCATCGACTTAGTCTCTACTTTGACTCTCTTAGTATTAAAGTTCATGGTTCGTCTTCTGATGGAGTCGGGTTTGAGGTAACTAATGCACAGCTGATCTGTTAGTAATGTATGGACAGCATTTATTGTCACAAATCACATTGCAGTGGCATAACATTGGGGGGGAGCAGAGGGCTTGAAATTCTTGGGGCAGAGAATCTATTATTGCTTTTGCTTATCTAGACATTTGGGATCAAATTAAAGGCAGGACATTTTGGTGCAACCAGTGTTTTACTCAGGTGCTGTCAACCCCAATGCTATGTTACGGTCACATTCATTATCAGTGTTCTTGCTTTAAATCATCCTATTTATAGTCAACTCTGCCCAGGGCCGGATTAAGGTCCGAGTGGGCCTGGGGCTGAGAAAAAGAAAGGCCGTAGCCTATACTGAAGCAAAAAAGGCTATCTCCCTTCCAAATCGTTCTTACAAGCAAAAAAAAGGTTATCTCGAAAATCGGTGGGCCTACTTTCATGATGGGCCAGGGGGCTGCAGCCCCCTCAGCCCCCGCCTTAATATGGCCCTGGCTCTGCCTCATATCACACAAATGACTAGTGCATTGAATATAAAATTAGTGACACGTTACTTGCATTGTGTCCCTACCAGTTTTTTGTGTTGCATTGTCTATGGTGATCATAAGTTGCAGCCATATTGTAAATTCAGTATTGTCTTGGACACTGCCCCCGAAATGCAAACCTATTTTTGTAACTAACTATATTTTGACTTTAACCAATATTTTCGCACTAAAACACTACTTAATTATAGTATAAAAGTACCTGATTTTGTTTGGATTTTACCTGGATTTCTGTAAATTGTTTAAAATTGTCAACTTTTGCATTTGAAAACCTTGTTAAAATATTAGCCATGACCATTGTGTTTTGCCTCTCCCTAGCAGTGGTGGATCCACCGGGGGGCAGGGGCCCGTGCCCCCTATTGAGTGCCTGGCTCTCCCAGTTGGGACCCTATGCTTAATGCTACATACATTAAACAACAGATGGTTGGCCCCATGATTAGAAGTTGGCACCCCAACGGCCCCCCCACTTGCCAAATCCTAGAGTCGCCACTGCTCCCTAGAATAGTTCTGTTGGCGCCCATGAGTATGGCTATGGAGATAGAACTGTAGCAACGGCTGATTTGCAGCCACTGTAATGGTGTCCTGTGTTTTTGCTTGTGCTAGGTTTGCTGTTCCGATAACCAGACTTTGTTCTGTCCATCGTCATTCATCAAGGTCAGCTATGCACCGGGTCGTGAGTGGGTCACTGCAACAATAAGCAACAACACGAGCAACTCTGTTACCCTGCACTGGTCCAGCTGTTCTGAATCGCAGCACATCGTCGGACTGCGCTATCTGTGGCGTGAAACGCCGTGTCCCCTGCTGCACGCGTGTCCCATCTACAGCGCACACACTGATCTCCCAATGGCTCCGTACATTCGGTTTGGTCTGAATGACGACGGATTGACTCACCAATTCGAACACGACCAAGTTAATCTAATTTAGCCCGAATGACAAAGACAGAGGCGCAGAGCTTGAGCAAGGCCATGACTCGATTATGGTTTCTCGCTCAGAGACATTTTGTTTGTTTTTTCATTGGTCTTATTATATTTATAGCAACATTGATACTGCGTTGTTGTTGTTGTGCATCGTTTGTGTATTGTGATTTGTTTATTTCCTCTGTCGGCGTCTGTGTTGCGGTCTGCTTTAGTTGTCAGTGTCAGAGTGTCCGTTGTATTTGCTTGCTTTTTCGTTTATTGACTCGATAGTTTTGATGATAGTATTCTAAGTTAATTTGTGGAAGATTGCCTTGGGGTTTATCCATATGTACGTACGCAAAAAAGGAATATTTCCGTGCCCCGCTCCACCATTTTTGTACCCCGTACATGTTTTGGACCCGCTCCCCTATGGACAGTGGCGGCTCTAGGATTTGCCGTTGGGGTGGCAACTTCTAATCATGGGGGGCCAACCATTTGTTGTTTAATGTATGTAGCATTAAGTATAGGTCCCAACTGAAACATATTTATTCATATGCACACCTCCACATAAATGCTCACCTCCGCCTAGTCGGCCGGCCAATTATTTAAGAACCGTGGGAAAATTCTTTTTGTTTGATCATGAGATGGTAATTGTGTTTAAATCTATTGTTTGTGAATAACCTGAGCGGCTTTTTAATTGTTACATAGACTATAAGACTAAATAAATTTGCATATGTACACTTTCAGTCGAGTCCCCACCTCCATACGCATCTTACGCAAAAATCTCCTAAATCTAATCACCACCCCTTTCAGTTATGGGCGACTAGTTAATTAATTAGTTACCAACTAAAAGTTTAATTTATTAATTTAGTTTGAATTTAACTTTTTTAGTTTTCTTAATAGTTTAATTAAATATAACTAAATACTTTTATCTAAAACTTGTTAGTTGTTGTCCCGAATTCTCAATAACAGTCCTTTTTTAGCTATTCCTTTCTGGGTCGTTTTTTTCCAAGCAAACTTGTGTTCCTACAGTCTAGACTAAGAGTTAGATATTAATTAGACAAAGGTTAATGATTTAGATGGTTCATTGACTGACATGTTCATGTTGTAAGCATCGCCTATATTTCATGAACACATACCTGATACCTGGGAAATAGTTGCATAAAGTTTAACTTTATTTTTTTAGTTTAGTTAACTATTTTAGAAAGTTAGTTTGCAACTAAAAGTTTAACTACTTATTTCTAGTTTAAATTTAGTTGTAGTTAAACTAATGTTTTTTTGTTAGTTGGCAGTTGCCCATCACTGACCTCTTACCCCAAAGAGTGTACGTACTATATGGATGGGCCCTTGACAATTTTACACACGGGAGTCACCAGTAAATGTTCCAAGTTGTCGGTAGATTTCAATGATAGTATATTTTCAATGATAAACTGATATATCATAATTTTTTGTATCCAGAGTCAAAAGAAAGAAGTTTACTGAGTTTATTGCTTTTGGGGTAGAGCATGAATTGCGAAAAACATTTTAAATATGTCGTGTCCAGTGTAATTTGATATGAATTCGGGTCTTCCAGGGATGTAGCCAGGATGTACATCAAGGGCGGAGTCTACAACGGACAGGTGCACATACGCCCAAACCCACAAAGCGTTTGTTTGCTAATTTCTAATCAGTGGCGTAACGTGGGGGCGGGGGCACTTTGTTGACTGCCCCCTAGGCGGGGGGCCCCAAAAAGGGTCTAAGCTAGGTTAGGTTAGGTTAACCCTAGGTTAGGGTTAACCCTAACCATAGAAGTGAACGTCGATCAGGGTAAAAAGGAGGCACCTTTTTTTTTTTTTTTTTTTTTTTGCCCCTTTGGAACTTTGGGGATGACAAAGATATGGCCCCAAAAGTCACGCTACGCCACTGTTTCTAATCATGCTCTAGGCTAAAGTCTAGGAATAATTCTAATAACTAATTCAATCATTTTACACCCACCTCCAATTTGGTATCTACACCCCCAAAATTTGGTAATGTGACAATGGTATGTATGCATACTAATTAGCTCCGGACACCCCTTCAATTTGAGATCGACACCCCCAAATTCACAATCCTAAAAATATCTTTGCTAAAGTCACGAAAGAAAGGGTCGTCACAGGGTCAGATTTAGGGTGGGAGGCATGGGCGTCCGGGGGGGGGTGCAATTGCACCCCTCTGGAAAAATTGCGGAGTTATGAAAAAAGTAAAATTACTTGTTTCTTTCGTCACAAAACCTTGTTTTGCACCCCCTGGAAACATTTTAAAATTTCTTTCGTCACAAGACCCTGTTTTTCACCCCCTGGAAAAATTTCTGCGGACGCACATGGTAGGAGGATGTCGGTCTGAAATTAGAGGGTGTTAAAATATCCCTTCAGTGCCTGGTTATGGTTACTAGATTGCAGCAAGTACGGTACAGTGTATGCCAGAACTTCCACCTGTAGTCCTGTTGCTAGTCATTGGTCATCTAAAGAAATTTGGCAGACGTTGCTAGCAATTAGTTAACTGCTGTTCTGGAAATCAATAGGCTAGGCCTGCGGTACATCAAAATAATAGGCACGGGGCGGTAACGGGTCTTATGCGACATTTTAAAGAGAATTGCATCCTCTAACTAAGAGTTGGAAAGGATCAATCTTTAATTTTTAAAGTTTCAATCGAGGAAGTTTTTATGCTTATTGTTTATTCGTTTCAAAACGAACGATTAACTTTGTGTGTGTTTCATATTCGCTGCTTCATTTCCTTCTATGACTCTGTCATGCGAAGCACTTTCCTCAGGCCAATTCCCTTCACAATCACATACAGACAGAGTTTCATAAAGGCCACATAGTGGAAGGGATTCTCTCTCCAAGAGTCTTAGATTTCCCCAAAAAACAATTTGCATTTCAGTGTGTATGGCTAATGCGATGCCAATTTCCCACCACTTCCCCTCCGAAACCAAGCCTCTCCTCAAGACTGATAAATCCCCATGGTAGAGGAGAGTTCATGTAACATACAGACTTTTATACACTATACGCCCTATTGAACGATTGTTGCTAAATGCTAACTCTCACCAAAGCTCTATAGAACTGGGCGACTGCGGCAGGCAACTAGTTTTCATTTAGCCAAAATGAATTGGATTGAGCGCTTAGTGGTGAATATGAAGTAATAATACTAATAAATTACGCGCTTACGATCTGGCTTCTATATTAACAATAATAAGAATAATGTTTGAAGTGGTTCAGGAGGGTTTGCCCTGTGTGAGAACCATTTTTGTACCCTTTCAATTAAATTAAATAATTATAGAGGTCACTGAAAGTTAACAGTTGTTGACAAAAAGGGAGTCAAAAATTGCCAAAAATTGTTGTCAATTAATGGATAGCCTCAAAAAAGTCCGGTGAGGAATGCATCCTCTAGGGTTGTAACTTTTCCGGAAAAATAGAATGCGGGGAATTATTCCGGAAATTTCCAAAAAAATGAAACCGGAAGTGCCGCTCGCATGTCCATAAAACATTATATAGCGCTACAATCCTGACAGTTGTTAACAAATGCCCAATAAATGAATAGTTATAAATAGTATTAATGATAATAAAAAATAATACAAGATAGTAGTAATAGTAATAAACAACAATAAATAATAATAATAAACATTAATAATAATAATTAATAATAATAAACTTTTCCGGAATTATTCCGGAAAAGTACCGCTATTTTCCGGAAATTTCCGGAATAATGTCGGAGGAAATTTCCGAAAAATTCCGAGCTCACATCCCTAAAACATAGCGTTTATTTTATTACGACATTTTATCCGACTTTACATTCGAATTTCATTTCGGATATTCAAGTGTCGCTATAGATTTTTAATTCTCTATTTTCAATTTCAAATTATCTAATCGACTAGGTGTTCATTCGTTTCCGCAGAATAGCATTTTACAAAGAGTAATCTAATGTTCCAAAGGCAGATATATTCTCAAAGTAATTCTTTGACAATTTCGCGTGATGCCTCCATTCAATCAACTCATCGTTCAAGATACTCGCAACTGGAATCCATCTGACGTCGTCTTTCTTAGCTCCACAACCGACGACAAATAATTTGTCGTTATTAACAATCACTCCAGAAAACATATTTTCCAACTTGAATTTATCTCTTACTTTCCAATTTTGTGTGCCAATATCGTATATAAAGCATCCGTCTTTACCAAGTAAAATAACAGAATTTTCCCACAATACACCACGGAGCCAAAAGCATGCTCTGGGCAGTTGCTTTGTGAGCAAAGTGCAAGTATTTAACTTCGTGTCATACACTTGTACAGTGCTGACGGTTTTATTTCGGACGTCATATCCACCAAAGATGTAAAGTGAAGTTTGAAATGGCACACAATTTCCAGATCTAGAAACAGCGTATACCAGTTTTCCAACCTTAGAACACCTATCATCATATGTATTGAATGTTTCAACATCATCGACAGCCCTCTGAGGAGACTGCGTCAATCCACCGCATATATACAAAACACGATCAACAAACGCTACGCTGTGATAAAGCTTGCCTTGAATCATAGAACCACATTTGCTCCATATGAAAGATGTTGAATCTAATTTCCATATTTCTTCACATTTGTTTCCTAATCCACACATGAAGAGTGATTTGCGATACACAGCTGCTGATGCTGCTCCCCATTGAAATTTAGCAGGCAGTGGTTCCAGGACGGTAACATCTTCCTGTCGTTTCAAATTAATTTTAATAGCGTCTTGGAAATTCGTGAATACAAAGGCATAACTATTGAATTCGTTTGCTTTTTCTACAAGAAGAGAGCAGAGTCAATAAGTTAATTTAGATTTTTAGACTGAATAACGCGCCGGCGGCGCCGGCGTATGTACTATGTTTATCTATAGCCGCGGATTAATAGTGTCACGCGTTGGCATTTCGTATTCTCGTATGCTCTACTGCGAATAATTTCAATTCTAGCGGAATCAAGACTGCAATTAATACTGCGGTCGTGAATGCATAGGTACCGTATCAATTGCAAGCAGCGGCTTCTATCCCTCCTTGAAGCCGGGCTCAATTCCCCCCCAATTACAAATTCCCTTCCCAAATTACACATTCCCTCTGCTAATTTGCTCCCTTGTAGACTTTTGTATTATTTTCAGCTGTTTATCCTTTGTATTAGGCATAGCTATCATGTACCATTGATTACGTGAGTAGCGTCATTTCACACTTTTCTTGGGAGGGCAAGATAATTTTTTGGCTAATTTTTTGCAAATTTTGGCAAATCTTAGGCATTTTTTGCAAATTTTTTTGCAAAATTTTGGAAAATGTTGGGCAATTTTGGCAAATTTTGGCAAATTTTAGGGTCAATGTTGGCAAATTAGCAATTTTTTGATATTTTTGGCGATTTTTTTGCAATTTTTGCAATTTTTTGCGCATTAAAACATTATAAATTAATTTGTTCATTTCCTTTGGGGGACCACGGCTCCTTCCCCCAAAATGACCACTGATTACGTCACGATCAGTGTTATTTTGATTCAATATCAGTGTCAGTTCAGTTAAGATAAGTAGCATCATTTAGCTTATTAATAGTTTATATATTCGGTGTTGAAAGCAAAATATTCCCCCCTTTCATTTTTTTCCGGGTACACACTGAGCCCGCCTTAAATAGGGATAGAAGCCTCTGATTGCAAGGGAAGAAATGAAGAACAAGGATATGATATATGTGCTCCCTGTCTACAAATTCGACAGTTTAAATCACAATTCTCTATTGCTTGGCAAGAAGATTGCCTTGCAGTCCATTTGAAAATAGACGTTTAAGACTCTTGTCTGTGATGGAGGATAGTCTCAAGAAGTGTGAGGAATAGAGAAAGATTATGTTTGAAGGGTAATTTTGAGCTAAATATATCTACGATGTGAATTATGTAAAAAGAACCTTTATCCTTTTTGGACATTTGTATCTGTGGACAGTCCCCGATGTCTACATTGACACACTCCTTACAAATCAGGATGACTTCCGTTCACCATTTCTACCCGGATTGGCTGATATTCACGAGGTTTATCCGTGTATGCGTGATTAGCTGTCGCCTCGCCTCCTGGTACTTAGCCCTAATAACTAATATCACTAAATTGAATAATGTGCCATTTATTTTCAGTAAGCCGCCCATTCGCCGAGCTTTCCCTACTCTAAAAATGCGTCGTTTTTCGAGGGGAATGGCTTTCTATTGGATAAACTCTTTAGTATCGGGGTCGGTCATGCTGCTTTGTCACTGTATGTCACCTAAAGCCCTAAACAATAATAGATCCTGAACTGGATAATTTCCGCCTCTTGCAGTGGACCGTCTTCACTTACGCAGGCACCGTATGCATATTGGCCTCAACCACGTCCAGTAGCGGTTCAAGGATTTTTGGTGGGGGAGGAGGGATGAAATAAATTCATAAGTTGGTCGGGGATGATAAGAGAAGGCAAATGTCAATAAAACTTTGATGAAAAAGGCTGACATAAGGGAAATTTTTTCTCTAATTTTAGTACACTTTTCACAGAAATAGGTCGACAAGCAAGAAAAAGGTCATCCGCAGTTTTTCCCGTAGATTTAATAGACTTACCCAAAAATAGGTTTCACAAACAAAAAATTAAAAATTAAAAAGTCCGGTGGGGGATGCATCCCCACTCATCCCCCCGCGTGGAACCGCGGAAGGATGACATCTAATTGGAAGAAATACATATTAGTCTCCTCAATTTCGCTTTAACAAAATATTTAATTATTGATTTTTAACTTCTTATTACCTAACGAACTCCTATTTCTCTAAACCATGATAATTCGAAATGCAAAGTGTAGATTATTTAAAATTCGCGCAGCTGATTTTAGTTATAAATTGATAATGAACCAATACCTGATAACTTTCCAATGAAATTGCCTGCATTTTGAGGAAGTACATTGTGATCTGTGGCAATCAATTCAAAATCAAATGATTTGCTTGGCGACCTCAAATATTCGTCGTATTCTTTGCTTAATTCTTTGGCTCTTGCAAGTAATCTGTCAACACTGCTACAGACTTCACTCGGAGATCCTTTCGATTTCAATTCTGTGCAGTAAGTCGCAAAACTCTCATGAACTGTCAGCTTTCTTTCAATTTCTTCAATTTCTACCTCAATTTTCTTCTCCAGTTGTTGCTTTAGCAATGAAAGTTCATTCAACAGCTCTTCCGTTTGTTGATCGACCAAAGCTTTTAGTTCTTCATTTTTCTTTTTAATGACACTCTCTGTTTCCAATGTCTTCACCAACAATTCTCTCTTCTTTATTTCCAACTCAAACTTCTTAGACAATATATGTTCTTTATAGTCATTCATTTCCGTGAAATTTTGCTCAATTCTGTGACGAAATTCCTTATCAACTGTTGTCACATCTTTACACGTGTGTGTTTGATGCTCTTCAACAAAGCATGAGACGCAAACGACTGTCTTGCAATTGGAACAATAGTAGTCCAACACTCTATCTGAATGTCTCACACATTTCCTGATTGGAAACATATTTCTGATCTCTTCTTCTTTAACCTCAATGTTCAGTTCAACAATTTTGTGATCTTTTGTGCCTTTAAGATTCTTGTGTATCTTTGAACATCGGAGACAATAATTTTCACAGCAGTTCAAACATCTCATCGTGGATTCAGCAACGTCATTGACTTCTTCAATCATGCTACACATTGTGCATGGCGTGAATTTATTTTCTAAATTAAATTCGTTTGTAACCTCCATAAGACTTTCGATGAAGAAATTTATCTGAAGTCTTTTCATTCCCTCTGGAGGGATTTGGAACTCCTTCCTACATAATGGACATGGTAAGACATCTCCCGGTTTCTTCCCATTCTTGAGCTGGATGTCTTCGAAGCATCTTAGACAGGCGGTGTGGAAGCATGGCAACATTCTGGGATCTGTGTAGGTCGTCAAACAGATGCAACATTCTGACAACGCACGAAGTCGTTTCATCGCTTCATTTCCAGTTGACGCCATTTCGACAGTTGCTGCGATCTTTTCGGCCATGTCGGCTAAATCTTGACTTTTTTCTTGATGTCTACAATTTGTTGAAGAAATATCAAATCAGAACTAATCTGTGTGACTTCGGTTTTGTTCGAAAGATAGACCTAACTAATCAGGCTAAATACATAATGCAATTATTAACATTAAATTAAGTTTTCACTCTCATTATTACGGCAGAAGTTGCAAATATGATGTGCTGACATTCACAGTGATATCGAATTTAATATGTCTTGAAAACAGATTATAAATTGGCAGAGAAGTCCAAACATGAGTGCTTGCTCCTATTTGGGAAGAGTCGTAACACTGTTAACCCGCTATTCTTACCTTCAAGCTGCATTGAGATCTTTTTAGAGTTTTAAATCTATTTTTATCGAAACGATTTAAATCAATCTCTTCTGCCCTTGTGCTATGGCCTACTGTATAGGGCCTACTGCTTAAATTGCACACATGTCATGAACAGCAGCACATAGGCCTATTTTAATTGCTGTCCATTCTGTTATAATTATTAACCTAGAGAGAAAGCCTGATTGCTATCAATGTATCAAAGTTCTCCAATTCAACTTTGAACTCTGCTGATCTTATCAGCACTCGCATTATCTTGAAAGAGGAGGGTCTATCTAATCGGTGTGGCTTCGATTTTGTTCTAAAGATAGACCTAACTAATCAGGCTAATTACATAGTGCAATTATTAACATTAAATTAAGTTTGCACTCTCATTACTACGGCAGAAGTTGTAGCCTAAATATGATGTTCTGACATAATATCTTGGAAGTAAAATCTCGTGTATTTTATAAGGTTTTGATGATTGGCTGCCTTCTTTATGAACGAAAGAATATCAATCTAAAAGTTTATTGTATCACTTATTCGCCAGCCGGTAAATTTAGAATTAATATGTGCAGCTTCAAATTTTCGCTGAAATGTAACAGATTACAATAAATATAAACCCCCTACCGGATGAAACAGGCTCCCTTGCGATAAGATGAAAAACACCAGTAAATATTCATCAATTTTAAAATGTAAAATTCACTTTAATCCTGGCAGAATGTTACAACATTTTGCCTAATATTCGGCAATATTCAGATTAATATACATTTCAACTAAATATTGCACCAGCTCACCGATCTCGTGAAGCTGTTGAACTGCTGGCGAAGGAAACTCCTGATTTTATACCTCCTAATCTTTGGCGGGCAGACAGTCCAGACTTACTGTAAACCCAGTTGATTATAAGATTTTGGTGAATAATACAGGAGAAGGTTTACAGAACAGGGATCAGAACCATCGAAGAACTCCGTGAATGAACTGTGAATTTATGGCCTGAACTTGATCAGCTGGTTATCGATGCAGTTATCGGTCAGTGGAGAGCGCGTTTTGAAGCTTGTATTGGAGCCAATTCAAATTTTAGTTGAATGACAATAATAATTAACGTTCTGTCAGGTAGTGCAAGCTGCTGCCTGCAGGCCGCATGCGACCAGCCACCGAATACCATGTTTTATTTGTTTTGTGGTTTACATGTTTTTATGTTGCCTGTGTTTTGATTTCTTTTGTAGTTTTTAGCCTGCGAAATATCGTATACTGTTTTGTTGCTTAGGTTTCTACTACGGTCGTTAACTTTCGTATTTGATCTACAAGTCCTATAGTTAGCAGCTGCATATAATTTAATATGTTAATATATATTAATATATATATATATATATATATATATATATATATATATATATATAAGCGCTCTTGACTTTAGCTCCAGTTATGTTACTGCGCTATATAAATTGTCGTAGATATAATAATAATAATAATAATAATAATAATAATAATAATAATAATAATAATAATAATAATTGTTTGCACTCGTAAGGGAATTTATGATTAAACGCGTAAATTATCATGAAGTAGGCATGAAAATTTTCCTCTATCGATATATAACACAGCTATCGAGTCGACTTCCTATCCAGAGCTATATTAATTGGAACGTGAAATTATCGTCTACTTAGAGTGATAATAGCTTCAAAAATAATTGCATCGAATAGATTTCCGTCGCAGGTGACAGTACGGATTTAAGAAAATGTAAATATGTATGCCTAAGTATGGAAGTAAAATCTATAGTGTATTTTATAAGATTTTTAGCGCTTTGTCCATCTTGAAATAGCAATATATATATATATATATATATATATATATATATATATATATATATATATATATATATATATAGAGAGAGAGAGAGAGAGAGAGAGAGAGAGAGAGAGAGCAATGCCAAACAGCAATTTCAGCAATTTCAGTTCTTCGCAATATTTTATAAATATAAATTGAGCTAACATAAAAATGCCTAATCTAAATTCTACTGTACTGAAGTAGGGCCTACTTTCAAAAACATTCATACCCATATAGCTGCTGCATCTAATTAGTTGCATTTCTCAACTAATCTAGCACTGAAGAAATATTGCTTGTACCTCCCAACTCGTTTCTTAAGCAATGTTTGCCATGACCTCTAGTACCACTATGATGTGCTGTCTGGAAAATATATCATAGCACTTCCACTTCCAGTGGCGTAGCGATCCGGCGCGGGGGTCAAGATACAGCAATGGCGTCGTCAACAGTCAAAAAATGACAGGCAAAGAAAGGCCCTCAAATATTTCGCTTAATTAAGTTAAATGTAACCGCGATACGTGGTGAAAGACTACCTTTTACAAAACATTTATCATCAATTTGGCGCCCCCTCGGCGCTCGGAGGCGGTTGCCCCAGCCCCCTCGCTGTGTATTCAATATTGTGTACGTCTCTATTAGATCTCTTCTTACTACCATTTTCTCTAGAGTAGGCCATTTGCAAGTTTTGAAAGCGACGGAGGGCTAAGTCATAAATATGCTAATCTATGGGTAGATAGTGATATGGGTGATATTTAGTAGGCCTATGAATCTTTGACTTTAGTTTGTGCCTGGTAGGCCTATAAGTGAAGTTAGTGATTGAAGGCAAAATTAAACAGTTTTGATAAGAGCGATACTTTTGATGAGACCGGCACTTTTCAAATGGGTACGGAGAGTAGCTTGTGCTTCTGTAATGGTATGGATCAGAGATGGCGATGGATCACCAATACGTGGTAGGTCACAAGGGTCAATGTATCCGCGTGCGTGGCTACAGCGGTATTGATCGCAATGCGATAATATTATAACAGAAAGTAATCAAGTGTGGAGTGCCACAATCGCAGCATTAACTTGATTCGGATTGAGTTCCACTTGACAAATTCACACATTATATTTGAGCCTCAGAATTAGGCCTAGTCTAGAATTCGGTTTCAAATGTCTCTAGACTTCAAAAAGCTGGCAGTGAAATTTGGACCAGGAAAGGGTTCGCCAACTTAATTAGGCCGAGTTACAAAGGGAAACCCTGCTCGGCTGCCTTAGAGAAGCAAAGATAGTTGCGGAACATTTACGTTATTGGTTCCTCGAGAAGACCTAAAATGGGTCGCCACAAGGGAAGGACGAAGAATGGTCTAAGACTGAAGGCAGATCGGAAGAAATGAAAATCCCGGTTGTGGGGTGGATGAAATCGATAAATGCAATATGGCAAACAATTGCCTTTTATAGATTCATTATGAAAAAACACTGTGCAAATAATGGGCTCGGTAGATACGCAGATTAGGAGACAGTCATAGATGAGGCATACAGACAGGCAGACACACATACGAAGACAACCAGACATACATCAGCCACAATTTCTAGGCACTCTCTGCCTGACGACGTTTGGCGTTACTGTATGTTCGTTGCAGAATCGACGATGCTCAGCGAAAGCTTTAACCTTAATTTGATTATACGAGTACATTTGACGCCTCGTTTGCGTACTGAACCTCGTTCTCATCCAGAACTAAAAGCGCTGCAACAGTTTTAAGCATCATTATTATTTGACAAAAAAGATCAATGGATAGAGATTGGCGTCGCCAATTTGCTTTCAGGCATAACTATAGCCAGTGTTAGATCACCTTATCTGTTTTCAACTTGTGTGTATCTGTGCACTACTATATATCCGCGTGTGCTCCTGGCTGTCTGTGTGTATTTTCTACTAAGTGGACGTATTCGCTCACATCAGTGCTTTCAACCAGCCCTGGGTTTTATGAGACATTTCAATACTGTAGAGAAATCGATACAGTTTTACGATTACGAAAAATTGTAATGTGTAGTTCGCAATATACGATGCCAAATAGCACGCATATTAAATGTCAGTACAGTGTACAGTGTATAGCCTACATATTTATTTATTTATTGTGCTATGACTTTTAAGTATAAAGTTACTATAAACCAAACTTAGATATAAATTCCTAATCCAATAGCCAATTGTTCCAAATTGTACACTGTATATTGTTCAGAACAGCTGAAACAATAAAATTTCTCAACATATAAACTAAGAAAATTCAATGGATTAAATTATTATAAACTGCACAGTAATCGTAAAACGAGAATTAATCATAACAGGAGCATAATCGAGATGAAGATGTTACCAATGGCAATTACAACCAGCTATACAAGAATGAAAATAAGGAAAATAATATCCTGAACGGGAAAAATCAAAAGAAGATATGAGACTTTACATTCGAATTTCATAATTAATAATAATAAACTTTTCCGAAATTATTCCGGAAAAGTACCGCTATTTTCCGGAAATTTCCGGAATAATGCCGGAGGAAATTTCCCGAAAAAGTCCGAGCTCACATCCCTAAACATAGCGTTTACTTTTATTACGACATTTTATCCGACTTTACATTCGAATTTCATTTCGGATATTCAAGTGTCGTGATAGATTTTCCATTCTCTATTTTCAATTTCAAATTATCTAATCGACTAGGTGTTCATTCGTTTCCGCAGAATAGCATTTTACAAAGAGTAATCTAATTTTCCAAAGGCAGATATATTCTCAAAGTAATTCTTTGACAATTTCGCGTGATGCCTCCATTCAATCAACTCATCGTTCAAGATACTCGCAACTGGAATCCATCGGACGTCATCGCTTTTAGCTCCACAACCGACGACAAACAATTTGTCGTTATTAACAATCACTCCAGAAAACATATTTTCCAACTTGAATTTATCTCTTACTTTCCAATTTTGTGTGCCAATATCGTATATAAAGCATCCGTCTTTACCAAGTAAAATAACAGAATTTTCCCACAATACACCACGGAGCCAAAAGCATGCTCTGGGCAGTTGCTTTGTGAGCAAAGTGCAAGTATTTGACTTCGTGTCATACACTTGTACAGTGCTGATCTTTCCACTAGGGGCGTCGTATCCACCAAAGATATAGAGTGAATTCTGAAATGGCACACAATTCCCAGAACTTTTAAAAGCGTAGACCAGTTTTCCAACCTTAGAACACCTGTTATCATTAGTATTGTATGTTTCAACACCATCGAGTGCTTTCCAAGGAGAATCCAGCATTCCACCGCATATATACAAAACATGATCAACAAACGCTACGCTGTGATAACGCTTGCCTTGAATCATAGAACCACATTTGCTCCATATGAAAGATGCTGAATCTAATTTCCATATTTCTTCACATTTGTTTCCTAATCCACACATGAAGAGTGATTTGCGATACACAGCTGCTGATGCTGCTCCCCATTGAAAATTTGGCAGTGGTTCCAGGACAGTAACATCTTCCTGTCGATTCAAATTTATTTTAATAGCGTCTTGGAAATTTGTGAATACAAAGGCGTAACTATTGTTTTTTTTGCTGACTCTAAATGCAAAAACAGAGTCAATAAGTTGATTTATATACTTAATAACGGCATCTGTTTATCGTAACAGCGGATTAAGAGTGTCACGCGCTGACATTTCGTATTCCCAGAGGCTCTCCTGCAAATAATTTCAATTCTATCGGAATCAAGACTGCTATTGTCACTGCGGTCGTGAATGCATAGGTATCAATTACACGGAAGAAATGAAGTACACGGATATAGAAGGTGCGCATTGTCTACAAATTCGCAGGGCCGTCTTGACGCATAGGCCCGTTGGGCATTTGCCCGGGGACCCACGAGCATAGGGGCCCATAAAAATTTTGTATTATTTTATAAATATGATTAACAACAATTTTGCTTAAATTAGTATAGAGACAATAAAATAAATAATACATTATTTTTAATATTATCAACCATTTATTTCTTATTCCTGCAGGGGCAGCACTCTTTCTTTGCTCAGGGGCCCAACACTATTTCTTTGCCCAGGGCCCAAAATGGTGTAAAGACGGTCCTGCAAATTCGACAGTTTGTATATCACAATTCTCTATTTCTTGTCAAGTAGATTGCCTTGTAGTTCATTTGGCGGAAAATAGACGCCTGCCCCCAGTGGCCCCCAAGACTACATTAAACCACAAATGGTTGGCCCCCATGATTAGAAGTTGCCGCAATGTCTCTAGAGCCGCCACTGAGTTTATTTGAAAATAGACGTCAAAGACTCTTGTCCGTAATGTCTCAAAAAGTGTGAAGCTTGTTTTGAGGAATAGAGAAAGATTTTGCTTGAAGGGTAATTTTGAGCTTAAAAATTCTACGCTTTGAATTATATGTAAAGGGAGCTTTTATCCTATTTGGATCTTCGTATCTAAGGGCAATACCCGCTGTTCAAGAGAGATTGCGACTTTTGAGCAATAATTGTAATTGTTTTTCAAAACAATGCATTGGTTTAAGTGATGACTGCTATTTTAGTGCTAGTTGCTATAGTCTGTCTCTACATTGACACACTTCTAACAATTCAGGATGATTTCCGTTCATCATTTCTACCCGGGTTGACTGATATTAACGAGGTATATCCGTGTATTCGTGATTAGCTATCGCATCGCCTCCTGGTACTTAGCCCTATGAAATATAGCCTATATCTAATATCACTAATATAATATATAGTATATTATATATATATATATAGTAATATCACTAGTATAATAATATATACCTAATATCACTAAACTGAGCAATATTTGTGACACGCTGTGAGAAAAGGTACAATTTGTGGGGTTCTTGAGTTACATATACTGCATATATTGGGGTTATATTAGCTCAGTCACAGCAAAGTTTTAAAGAAATATACCTTGTGATTTCAGAGATATCAGCATCCAAACATCATGCCTATCAAATTCAAATTTCGACACAAATGAAGATTTATTATTGGCGAAATTAAAGCGTTCAAAATTTTATAACTATACAAGATTTTACAGCTAAAATGTTATCTAAGTATTAATTAATTATCATATATGCAAACTATCCATAAAGTTTCATCCGTAACTATTCATAATTTATCATAGTAAATCGAAAAAAATTATAATTATTAATATTAGAACACAGCAATTTAAAAAGATACCAAAAGTGGGATAGATCAGGGCAGGAGCCGCAGGACATAATAATCGGGTTGTAATGTACAATCTAAACAAGATACTGTACACAAACAAGCTGTAATAGAACACAATAAAACTTATAAGATAATATTAATCAAGATGATTATACATGTAAAATATGTAAAGGAATTATGAAAAACAAAGAATGATATACTAATGTTATAATTCATAAATAACAACACAAAATAAGATTAAACTTCACTTTTAAGCAAAGTAAAAAACAAAAATGGTCGGATATTGCAGATTTGTTAGCTGGTTCTAAGCTCATACGTGTTCAAAGTTTTGTAAAAATGAGTAGGCCTAAGTAAGCTTAAAAAGAGCATCAAAATCAGAAGCCCATTTGTGGTACCTTTTACCTATTTCAATGTTAGGACAAATTCTTTACTAAATGAGGCAGATATGATAAAAAGTCATAATAATTTAATTGTCTACACATCATACTGTCTAAAATTTTAAAAAGTATTTTTTGAAAAATTTCAGTTTTCAAGACAAAAATGCATTTTTCTCGCTAATGGTACCACTTATGGTATCTTTTCTCCCAGCGGATCACATTTATTCTCAGTAAGCCGCCCATTCGCAGAGCTTTCCTTACTCTAAAATTCTAAATATGCTTCGTATTTCCTATTGAAATCCTACTTCTCTACACCATGATGCTTCAAAATAAAAAATGCAGATTTTTAAAAATTAACGCAGCTTATTTTCGTAATGAATTGATAATGAACCAATACCTGATAACTTTCCAATGAAATTCCTTGTATTTAGAATAAGTGCATTGTGATCTGTGGCAATGAATTCAAAATCAAATGATTTACTTGGCGTCTTCAAATATTCGCCGTATTCTTCGCTTAATTTCTTGGCTCTTGTAAGTAATTTGTCAACACTGCCACAGACTTCACTCGGAGATCCTTTCGATTTCAATTCTGTGCAGTATGTCACGAAACTCTTATGAACTGTCAGCTTTCTTTCAATTTCTTCAATTTCTACCTCAATTTTCTTCTTCTGCTGTTGCTTTAACAAAGAAAGATAATTCAATAGCTCTTCTGTATGTCGATCGATCAAAGCTTTTAGTTCTTCACTTTTCTTTCTAATGGCACTCTCTGTATCCAATGTCTTTACCAACAATTCTCTCTTCTTTCTTTCCAAATCAAGCTTCTTCGACAATATATGCTTTTTGTGTTCATTCATCTCCGTGAAATTTTGTCCAATTTTTTGACGAAATTCCTTATCAACTGTTGTCACATCTTTGCATTCATGTGTTTTGTGTTCTTCAACAAAGCATGAGACGCAAACGACTGTCTTGCAATTGGAACAATAGTAGTCCAACACTTTATCTGAATGTCTCACACATTTCCTAATTGGAAACATACTTCTAATATCTTCTTCGTTAACCTCAATGTTTAATTCAACAATTTTGTGATATTTCGTGCCTTTAAGTGTCTTGTGTATCTTTGAACACCGAAGACAATAATTTTCACAACAATTCAAACATCTCATTGTGACTTCTGTAAGATCTTTGACTTCATCATCAGCGCTACACATTTCACAGGGTTTGGATTTATTTTCCAAATTAAACGCGTTTGTTACCTCCATAAGACTTTCGATGAAGAAATTTCTCTGAAGTCCTTTCATTCCATCTGGAGGGATCGCAAACTCGTTCCTGCATAATGGACATGGCAAGACATCTCCAGGTTTCTTTCCATTCTTCAGCTGGATGTCTTCGAAACATTTTAGACAGGCGGTGTGGAAGCATGGCAACGTTCTGGGATCTGTGTAGGTCGTCAAGCAAATGCAACATTCTGACAACGAGCGGAGTCGTTTCATCGCTTCCTTTTCAGTTGACGCCATTTCGACAATTGTTGCGATCCGTTCTGCCATGACAACTAAATCTTTCATGCAAACAATGACGTCTTCTTTTTATCTAAAATTTGTTGAGAGAATATCAAGTCAGAACTAATCTGTGTAGCTTCGGTTTTGTCCGAAAGGTAAACCTAGGGCATCAAGATAAATACATAATATAATTATAAATTAAATAATCATTAACATAAAAGTTAGTTTTCACTTTCAGTATTACGACAAAAGCTGCAAATTTTATGTGCTGACACACCATTGATTTCGAATTTCCCATTTAAAGTCTTGAAAACAGGTTGTTAATCGGGTGAGAAAGTCAGACATGAGTGCAAGCGTATATCGAGGAAGAGTTAATAACATTTTAGGTGCTATCCTTACCTTCGAGCTGCTGTGAGATCTCTCTTTCCGAATTTTAAATCTGCTTTGTCGAAACGATTTAGATAACTACCTTTTGCCCTTGTGCTACGGCCTACTGTATTCTGCTTATACTGCCCATTGGTCATTAAGAACTGCACGTATCCTTATTGCCAGGGACGTCATTTGGGGGCAGGGGGCATTTGCCCCCTGATTTAGAGGGAAAAAATTTTTTTCTTGTGTTATTTAGTATTTAGTTTCTACATGTCCTGAAGGAGCGCCTGATGTCGAGTAATCTGAAGTAACCTAACCGTTCAAAAACACCAAACACGGCTGACAAAAAAAAAAGGTCGTCAACTTTTTCGCATACTTGTAACTTGTCAGGTCGAAAGTATCTTGCCCCCGAAAAACAGTGAAATGACGTCTCTGCTTATTGCTGACCATTCTGTCAGAATAATCTAGAGATAAATCATCGTTGTTATCAAAGCATCAAAGTTCCTCGATTCAACTTTGAATTTTGCTAATCTTGTCAGTCTTATCATTATCTAGAAAGGGAAGGTAGAGAACGTTTATCGCCAACTTTCCTACTCAATATACAGTAATCCAGTTTACTATTCAGAAAGGTGATTGGCTTGCTTCCTAACGAACGAAATAATATCAGTCTAAAGTTTTATTATATTACTTAGTTACAGCCGGCTAATTTATAATTAATTTTTACAGCTTCAATTTTCGCTGAAATATAACAGATTAGAAAATATAGGATATATTTATAGTAATAATAATAATATTTAAAGATTTTTGCAGAATTCTTTATATTTTAAAAACCACTGTCACATACATTGCAGTAGGGCCTATTCCAACTTCCGTTTGTCCGCTACAGCTGTTAGGGGAACTTAGGGGCCTATCTTTGATTTTACAAAACATAAGACAAGCACAATTCGCAGTGAAAAATGAACTAAGGCATTTGATTGCTTTCTTTTCTGCAAGTTAACTAGATCCTTAAGGCTATCGGTGACTTTTGCATAGATATCTCAAAAATAATATGCAACAGGTTTTGATATGACAATAAATTTGCAAACATCTTCCTCAAAATGTGCAAAATATGTTGCGATTAAATTAAATCATATATATATATATATGCATACATTTTCTATTATTACATCGCTAGATACATAAATACATAATGTTTTGCGTTGAAACTAATTCAGGCAACAAAAACACCAATTTTGAGCTGGGCCAACTGGCCAGGATTCTGTGAAATTTCGACCGGATTTGTATTAAACAGATAGACGTCAGTTTCGCTGGTCTCAAACGCTCCGTCGACGGTCGGATGCCTCAAAATTTTCAGCAAATAGACAGGAGTATTATATCTATAAAATTTACGCGCTATAATAATAATAATAAATGACGTCAAACGTCAAACGCCCATAAATGTAATTCGAAAAAGTTTAATCTGTCAAATATGTTGTCTAAACTCACCTCCAAAGGTCGAAACTTTGTTATAAAAAAACTTGAAATTAGCAAAACCAACGATGTTTAAAATACCTTCGGCGAATAGAGCGCAGAAAAAATGCCTAATATCAAAGACGTTAAGGCGTGGAACACAATTATCGCGCTTAAATAGTATTTCAAAAGTGGCCAGGATTGTAATGGATGGCCAGGGTTCCATTAGTTTACTCTATGGTACCTTTTAAAATTAATCTTATTTCGCAATAAGCAAGGAAAGCGTATTCCGACCATTTTGCTCTGAAACTCCGCTAACAATAGGGAATCTCTACTTCTGGCACTTTGTAACCTGACGGTTAAGTGATTCTGTCATACTCATAAGATCTTTAAGAAGCGTAATAAAGGTATGTTCTGGCAAAATTTGAAGAAAAAATAATTTCAAGAAATTTCAATATCTATTTCTCTCATTCTGTCTTATTTGGCAAAATTATGAATATTTCTGCTTAATATATTTGTCACTTTTTATTCGAATTGAATCAGAGCTTTTGTTTTGCCATTTATTGAAAAAATCAGAAGATTCCTTTCGTCAGATGGTGTAATGCATTTAAAAAAATATTACACAGGGGCGGTTCCACGTTGAGGATGACTGGGGATGCATTCCCCACCGGCTCACCATAAATGCGTCTTCAATGGAAGATGATTGTCTAAACGGATTAGCCTCGATGTACGCTATATCCACAAAAGATAGGGACATATCTATAGACAACAGTGGCGTCGCCAGGAATTTTGCGTTGGGTGCAAAAGGGGCTGGCGTGTCAGATTCCTTACCTCCACCCTACACACCCCTCAGCAAAAAAAATTTCATCGGATTTGCGCGAATCTGATAGGTGGGAGGGAGGTTGCCCCATTCCCCTTCCCTTGGCGACGCCAATGATAGACAATGTCATCGACAAATTCGATTCCAGAAATAGAAAACCCGATTTTGCACTATGACTTTGTACAACCAGACTAAAACTGGCTTTCACACATTGTCAATTCTGAACATCATATTTTATCAATCAAATCTACAGATTTCTTGTAAACCGTTTACATATAATTCCTTTGACAATTGGCGGGTCTTCCAAGAAATTCATTGCATCCTCCCACCCACCAAGAGTTCTTGGAGCCGCCACTGAAGCGGGCCGCTGTTGCAAAACGCTTGGCAAACCCATGGAAGCCTAAATAAATACAGCTGGAAAGGTAACTATCTAGGCTTCCTTGGGCAAACCCTGCTCTAATCGATTCCTTCTCTTGTTCTTCAGCATATTCATTGAGCTAAATTGCGGTTCACAGTTTGCGCTGAATGTCAGACATGTTCCTCCTACAATCATTCGATTTGCTAGATCTTGAAACTGTTTACAATCAAGCGCAACCATGAACTCTTAAATGAAGCCGCTGTTCGTTTTCATTTCAAACATAGGCATAAACTTCTGTTTAGACCTCTAGGTGCAAATTCCTGTGTCGCCGTGATGAATCGGGCGGTGCGAGTCATTTTCGGGTGCCGTTGGAGTGATCACATCTCACCGTTGCTGCGGGACGGCCTCCACTGGCTCCGCGTTCGACAGCGGATTGTCTTCAAACGCTGTTCAACGTTGCTTCACTTTCCGCGTAGTTCTACTTCACGACTCGTTCTGTCCGGAATACCTCAATACACAGGCCCAGCGAACGACTGTGAACGAGGCTACCATAGGGAATGGGGAAGGTACAGGGGTTCGGCTTCCTCACTTTTCTTCCACATTTATATCAATGATTTCACATCTCTATTTTAAGACATTTCTATCGCTGACTGTCTGTACTTTAATTTTGTATATATTTGAAATCTTTAAATTAAATACCCTTTGTCCATAGTCTAGACCAGAAGTTAGTAATAGCGTGGAGCCGTTTCAAGATCACAACAAAACGTGAATCTCTATCAGCAAGTACGTGTATGATGTGAAAGCAATGGAATTTTTTGAACAATTTGTGCGCTCCATTTCTTCCGTTGTGTGCTTGCCTTGCGACCTCTGTGCGCGCGCACACGCGCACAGCTTAGAGGGAAAATTGCGCGTCGGGGCGGTGTAGGATGCATCCCCAGTCATCCCCAACGTGAAACCGCCCCTTTGTCATACGCCATTGTCACTCTGCGGCTGTTGGGTTTGGCTATGCAAACGATAAGTGACCAGTGTTTAATCTAGACTCAGGACTCCGGGGGGGGACTGACAAATCCGGAGGGGGGAATCAGCTAGGGGCTGCTGTTAGTTTATGTAGTATGCCAAGATTTCCGGGGGATTTGAAATCTCCGGAGGGTGGGAAAAGGGCAATTTCCCCGGAAATGGCCTAGATTAAATCCTGTAAGTGACCACCGTTGCTTTCAGTTCCGAACTGTGCGTACGGCAGATGGTCGGATCCATAAAAGGTCACTCCAAACAGCAATGCTACCAAGATATCTTTAGTCTGCCGCGTCTTCTTGTGCCTTCCACCAGTCCTGTCATCGCAGATTCTTCTATGGTCAGTGGCGGCCCCAGGATTTGGCAAGCGGGGGACCGTCGAGGTGACAACTTCTAAGCATAAGAGGCCAACCAGTTTTAGATATGTATATAGTAGTAAGTATAGGGTCCCAACAATGAGGCCACGGGGGCATACATTCAATAGGAGGGGCACCGGCACCCCGGGCCTCACGTGTAGAACCGCCACTGTCTATCTGTCTATGGTTCCTTCTACTGTTTCTCATAACGTGTCCAAAGTATCGCAATTTTCGAGTTTGGCTCAACTCGGAGATAATTAAATGCAACAAAAGGCAGGGAGAGAGAGAGAGAGAGAGAGAGAGAGAGAGAGAGAGAGAGAGAGAGAGAGAGAGGGGGAGAGAGAGAAGAGAGAGAGAGACAGAGACAGAGACAGAGAGACAGAGAGAGACAGAGAGAGACAGAGAGAGACAGAGAGAGACAGAGAGACAGAGAGAGGGAGAGAGGAAGAGACAGAGAGAGGAAGAAAGAGAGAGGGGAAGAGAGAGAGAGGCAGAGAGAGAGAGAGGGGGAGAGAAAGTGCAGAAGGTGGCCACGCAGAAGGTGGCCACGCAGTGCGTGTGTCTGTGTGCGCGCGTGAGATCCTGCCCGTGGCACCTGTTTTGCTGCAACCAGTGGCGCCACCTGTTCACGGGCAGGGGAAAGGGAGACAGATGACGTCAATCAGTCGATTGATTCATCCGTCGGGCTCTGAGTTCAGCTGCGACGCCCACGGCGGCGGCGGCGGCGGCGGCGGCGGCGGCGCTGGGTGAGCCGAACGTTATTTAAAACTGCACACGCGCTGTGCGCCATATAAATATCTAGCCAAGATATCTAGCATAATGTGCACACGTATTGGCCGAGAGGATGCGGTGAGACACTGCCGTCTTGGCTTTAATAGCAACGATAGGTAGAAAGAGCGAAGCAGACAGGTAGACAAACAGACCGACAGACAGACATACAGGCTGACCAGACGGACTGAGAGACAGAGAGACGGACAAGGGGACAGACGTATGGATGGATGGATGAATGAATGGATGGGTGGATGGATGGATAGATCAATAGAAAGATAGACAGGCATGCAGGCAAATAAATAGATAGACTGTCAGAGATATAAGCGGACTATCAGGCAGACAGATAGATAAACAGGCCGACGGACAGACAGACAGGTAGACAGACATACTTGCAAGCGATCAATTAGGCAGGCGGCAGAGACACCGAGTGATTGCAGTATGTAGATGCATCTATCGCTTTGGCAACGTTACCGCTCTTATAACGAAATGCATTCGATGAGGTCCACTTATCCTGCGTTGTGTTCTGCCATCTGTCTGTCTGCGGCTCTCCATCGCCGCTTTAACTCGGCTTTCCGTTCCTCTGTTAAGGTGTAAAATATGCTGCACGAGGTCCAGCATCGTTGGAAGCTGCTGCTGCTGCTGCTGCTGATGATGATGACGATTATGATGACGGCTGACATAGCGCTTCGAGACCCATACAGCCTTAAGTAGAACCAATTTTGCGGGTGGAGAAGGCAGGACAAGGAGAATGACGCAAGGGGCCAGAGAAAGAGACAGGTACAGAAAATAGAGAAAGAATGGAAAAGAAAGAGAGAAGAAGGCAGATGCGAGAAGAGATAGATAGATAGATAGATAGATAGATAGATAGATGATAGATAGATAGATAGATAGATAGATAGATAGATAGATAGATAGATAGATAGATAGATAGATAGATAGATAGATAGATAGATAGATAGATAGATAGATAGATAGATAGATAGATAGATAGATAGATAGATAGATAGATAGATAGATAGATAGATAGATAGATAGATAGATAGATAGATAGATAGATAGATAGATAGATAGATAGATAGATAGATAGATAGATAGATAGATAGATAGATAGATAGATAGATATATAGATAGATAGATAGATAGATAGATAGATAGATAGATAGATAGATAGATAGATAGATAGATAGATAGATAGATAGATAGATAGATAGATAGATAGAGAGAGAGACTGAGAAAAGAAAAAAAGGAAAAGGTTTCTAAATTGGAAGAGAATGAGCGTCGACTGATGTAAGTCAAGATGTCGTCAACTTAACGCGCGACTCACGGCGAAACTAGATCAGCGCCGATCCACAAAGAGAAAGAGAGAGAGAGAGAGAGAGAGAGAGAGAGAGAGAGAGAGAGAGAGAGAGAGAGAGAGAGAGAGAGAGAGAAAGAGAGAGACAGAGGTAGAAACAGAGAGACAGGGACAAAGAGAGACAATGACAGAGAGACAGAGATAGACAAAAACAGAGGCAGAGAGACAGAGAACGACAGAGAGAGATGCAGAGAGAGACAGAGAGACAGAGAGACAGAGAGACAGACAGAGAGAAGAGAGAGAGAGAGAAACAGAGGGACAGAGATACAGAGACAAAGAAAGACAGTGACAGAGAGACAGAGACAGACAGAGACAGAGAGTGACAGAGAGAGACAGAGGGAGAGAGACACAGAGACAGAGAGAGACACTGAGACAGAGAGAGAGAGAGAGACGCAAAGATAGAGAGAAACAGAGACCGACAGAAAGAGACAGAAAGATAAAGAGAGAGATACAGACACAGAGAGACAGAGACAGAGGGGAGAGCGAGGACCTCACCGCGTCCTCCCTCCGCCTCTGCCACCGGCATCCGAGAAGGAGGCAGCGGCGGAGGCGGAGGCAAGGTCATCGACTGATGCCCGGGCAGTTGGCCGACCGCCCGTGCCACTCGCGGTTGACGCAGACGACGACCGTCATTAGCGCCGCCGGCGGAATAGAGCGACGACGACGACGACGACGACGACCACTGCGGCGGCGGCGATGGAGAGTGGAAGAACCGGACAGCTCGCTCCTCCGTCTCCTGAATTCCAAGACCATCATCCTCATCACCATCACCATCACCACCACTATCAGCAGCAGCAGCAGCAGCCGTCGCAGGTAAGATGGCGTCGAAGAGAACCTTTCGTGTCCAGTCTCTGGCTGCGACGAAACCTCTGGACAGACGATGAAAGGGTCGAAGAACAGAAGATGTCGTGACCGTAGATGCTAATATCCTGACTAATCACCCTCTGCTCCACCGCAGCCCCTGTCCTGCCAGAGTCGGATCCACAAGGGGCGCAGGAGGCACGTCGTGTTCCTCCTATGCCCTCCTCCCCTCCCAGGGGCGACGCTGGGTTTCTTTGGCTGGGTGGGTCTAACACAATCTACACAACCATAACCCGGCTCAGACTAACCCTTCCCCTCCCTAAGAAACAAAATTTCCCTGCGGATTTGCACGATTTGCTCGGGTGTCACTGCCCGAGGCTGGGTGGGTCCGGACCCGCGGACCCACTCCTCTCCCCCAACGCCGCCCCTGTCTTCCTCAAAGACCTTGCTTGCTGATTTGACGTCACGACGAAGAGTCGAAGTTATATACAAAGGTGCGTAAGTAACTAAGCGAGTGTCGTATGCATGTTTCTTCCTTCTTAATGATTGCGACAACATGCATCAGTTCACGCGAAAGGGTCAGGGCAAGGCAGCGGAATACAGAATGGAACTCCGCAGGGTGCCATTTACAAATCTGAATTCACGGATCAGCCAAATGGTTCTGCAGATGCAGAAGATCATCACACCAATCAGGTTGTGTGTCAAATTACAAAAATGATAAACAATCATTGGTGTTTTACTATGATAGGAAAAAGTTTTACTAATGTTTTAATACTTGTAACAACAAATTTTCCCACCATCACCACCGTGTTAAGTTGCCTTTAATGAAAATGAAAAGCAAAAAGGTCGTCAGCCCCTGAAGGAGAACAAAATGGACGAGCTAAAAAAGGTCCAACTTTTTCTCAAACTTGCCCAACGAAAAACAGTGAAATGACGTCTCATCATCATCATCATCATCATCATCATCATCATCATCATCATCATCATCATCATCATCATCATCATCATCATCATCATCATCATCATCATCATCTTCACTTTCTGCCTGCATGGCGGCAATAGTTAGATACGAAACATTTCCACTTCGCTCGATCTTGCGCTAATCTGCATCCTTCCAACGTATAATTACGTACAAATACGCGTATAATAATATCTTTGGACGTATTATACGTATGATACGCGTACAATTCCAGTGGTTGTATCTTGGCTGTTTTAACTATGAGCATTTATTTGGTCGCATGAAAATCTGCCAACTGCAGTATATGCACACCGGTGCTTTCAAATGTTCGAAGCAGAAATACATTCTGCTAAACATAGAAAATTGTCACTAACTGGAACATTGGCATTTTCATTAATAATTATATTATTAATGAAGACACCAACAGTAATTGGACATCATAACTGCATCCCAGTCGGTCTTGAGTATTTCAACGAGTAACCGGTCTTGAGTATTTCAACGAGTAACCGGTCTTGAGTATTTCAACGAGTAACCGGTCTTGAGTATTTCAACGAGTAACCGGTCTTGAGTATTTCAACGAGTAGCCGGTCTTGAGTATTTCAACGAGTAGCCGGTCTTGAGTATTTCAACGAGTAGCCTCCGTCTTTGTATGAGGTGGAAGATGGCAGAGTGGGCAACGCGCTGGAGCGGCAGGAAATCTGAATACAATGAACAATGTCTGGAAGAGCAAAGCAATAAGTCTCAGAATAAACAAGAAGATTCTTGAAACCTGTATTTTCAGCAGCTTTTTATATGGTTGCGAGACTTGGACCATCACAAAAGAATTGGAGAGAAGAATTTTAGCATTTGAAAGAAAATGCTATAGAAACATTCTCAGAATTGGATGGGTTGAAAAGATCAGCAACGAGGAACTATACAAGAAAATTCAGCCAAAAGAACCCTTAATGCTAAAAGTTATACAGAGAAAATTGCGTCTCTTTGGACATATTTGTCGTACGAAAGATGATAGAAAAATCAAGACTATAATGCTGGGATTAATGGACGGTTCCAACAAGAAAGGAAGGCCACACAGGGAATGGTGCGATGAAATTAGCGATTGGTGTAGAAAATGTCTGCAAGAACTATTTCATGTTGCTGCCAACAGAAAAGATTGTGGGACACAAACTGTAATGATTGCATCAGACACCAACGGGCGCTGAGACCACGGTTATTGATGATGATGATGATGATTGTAATTGGGAAATAGGAAACATTGAATTTTATGCTTACTTAGAGAATTCGTCGGTGGGGTGGAAGATGGCAGAGTGGGTTAGACGCTGGAGCGGCAGGTTGACGGAGCGGGTTCAAGCCCCGTCAGCGCCCCTAGTGGCTTTCACACAGGCAGTAATGCCTCCTAAGTCACTTTAAGTCATGCTAAAAAACCAGACTAGAAAAAAGTTTGTTGAAAAATTTTCTCAGCCGCCAAAATCACCTCACTAATGTACCAGTGATAGAGTAAATGTCGAGAATCTGACATTGAAACTGTACTGATATAGTTTATATTGATATAGTCTATTTAAAAGGATGCATTTTAATACAGGAATAATGTAAAACTAAAAACAATGTAATTATAAAATCTAGAGACATATCTGTTTCGAAAATTTTATCCTCTTCTGCCTTTCGATTGTTTTCCTCGTTTTTTTTTGATGACTGCTATTTTATTTTTATAGCTGGACTCTGTAATGTGCCCTTGCTCCTGACATTTTGGCAATATGACGCACAAGAAATTGTCAGTCAATTGTCAACTAATAATAATAATAATAATAATAATAATAATAATAATAATAATAATAATAATAATAATAAACTACACATATTTTTAATCATGAAATGAAATGAAATTGTCATAGTAATGCAATTACGAGCACGAAATGAAAGACCAGATACAACACACCACTGTTCGTATTTGCGCGGTGGCGTTAATTTCTACGTATTTTATTCAACGAGTTCAGGATTTTATCGGAATCAGTGATATTGGCGTAGCTGCGGGGTGAGGTCACGAGGGATCCGATCTCCCCCCTATTTGGACTGGGACCGGGCATAGTTTGGGGAGGGTGGGTAGTACGAGACAAAAAGAATGACGAGAATGAACGAAGGAAGTTGAAAGCGCTTAAGCTTGACACCATGACCCTTGCTCGTCAAGAATTTTTTCACCTGAAAACCTGAAACTGTCGAAGTGCCCCCCCTCTGTTTCCGGAATTCTGACTAGGCCACTGCTCACTGTGTTCAGACTAAGAGAAAACACAATTGATTTAGAGGAAGCCGAAACAGCAAACGGATCAAAAGACTAGATCGGAAAACTATAGGTTATCGAATGCACAAAGTTACTGCAGTGGTTTTCACACAGGATTACTTAGCCTCCTAAACCACTTTAAATCGCATTATTATTATTATTATTATTATTATTATTATTTTAATTAATGATGTAGCCAGGATTCCAGAATAAAGGAACACTGACATTTCCGACCCAACATTTTTTACGAGCAAAAACAGTCTTCGTCTCACTTAAGTCTGGTACGTTCTCCACGGTTTGTTAGGCCCCTACTGCTCGAACCCCCAGCTACTCACCGGTTTTGAACGAATCTCACGATCGGTTCCGACCCGAATGGGGGGGGAAGCGTGAAGGCAAATACAAGAGTAACCATCTTTGATTCAAAGGCGGATCCAGGAATTCAGTTTGAACGTGAAACATAATTCCCCTTCTGCCTTGTCCCGTCCCTCCACAATAAATTGAAGCGTGTTGTTGAAATTTTTGAAATTGAAGAAAAATACGCTTATTTGCTCGTGCCCAGGGTGCGATCTGTGACCTGGAGCAGTGGGGGAGAATATGTCGAGCTTGGGGGATGTAGTTGTTGGGGAAGTGTAGCAGTGGAGGGATGTAGCGATGGGTGGATGTAGCAGTAGAGAGGGATGCAGTTG
>CM030854.1:8508104-8528104 GCA_018105865.1 Metaphire vulgaris
CAGAGAGACATACAGAACAAGGATCTTAATATTATAGATAAATCAAATCGCCGGTGACTACTTACTGTAGTTCTGACTGTGTGTGTAGGTAGTCAAGTTGACTAAGTAAGCAGGAACGCAGATATTTAAGTAGGTATGAAATCAGGTCAGTTCCACCGATTTGACTGCACCGAAGGAACTTCCACGGATCCTGACTAATATTTCATGATTCTCACGGCGTTGCTAGCCTATTAGTTAAGCTGTTAATTTTGTTCTATAGCTTGTTCTGTTATTTCTCTATTGATTTCTAAACAAGTAACCAGCTAATTTGGCTTTGTCCCTCTCTAGCAGTTTGGTAATAATCAGCGATGATGTTGCGTTTAATTGCATAATTGTATTGTTTGATGTCGACTGCAACTAACAAAGCCCTTTATCTCCGCGATAAATAGAACATGGAGCAAGTTTTTGTGACATAACGAGGAAACTGGCGATTAGGTTTCAGTAGGTCTATGTGATAGTAAAGTCTGCTTGTCCAACTCAACCGTACAAATAGAATTACTAATATATACTTATAATAAATATATTATATACATATAATATATTCACACACTGTGACCAAACAAAAACATGCCACTGTATATTTGTCCATAACTTTGGCAAATGTGAACCGATTTCAAAATGTTTTCATTATTTGACTCAGAAACAAATGGGGGATAATGCCATATTTACATTATTTACGACACCTTTAACCAGGGGGGCAGCGACGGGGATATATCGGTATATATACCCCAAAATCAGGCTAACTTAAAGTTTCTAATGTGTTTTTAATATTTTCAACGTTTTTAAAGATTTATACCCACCAAATCACATTATACCCCCAAATCAAATTCCTGGCTACGCCCCTGCCTTTAACGTGTAGCACCCCTACCTAGTAAAACTAAAATAAGTGGGAAGATAGCGAAAACTGTCTACAAAGCAATGTTCTTAATTGCTCACAAAATATCTTAATATAATAAATGAACTAAAGCGAGGATAAAACCAGTCACAGCTGAAACCAAACGCTCTTGCGCGAACACTTTACACGCAAACGTTTGCGCCTTTCATTTCTTAGTCAAATAATGAAAACAGTTTGAAAATCTGAATCGATTCACATATGCTAAAGTTATGAAAAGATATTCGGTGGCATGTTTTTATTGGGTCACAGTTCTATTATACTGATTGTTTATATATACTGTGAGCGTTATATATATTGGTTGGCTATATATTGGTCGTTCTGTATATATATGCGACTGTATATATACTGTGTATAACTGTATACATACTGTATATATACTGTATATATATACTATATATATATATATATATATATATATATATATCATCATCATCATCTTCTCCTTGTTCCTTCATGAACTGAAGTTAAGGTGACAGCATGAATTTCTTTCCTCCAACCATGCATGTCGATCCTCTGTCTTCTTGACTGCTGCTGACATTTTCATTCCTGTCCACTCTTCCACGTCATCCGCCCATATTCTCTTTGGTCGCCCTCTTCGTCTAGTTCCCAACATCATTCCTTGTTGGATTGTCCTCTCCAATGTTGACCTAGTGTCGCTGTTCCGCTGTACGTGTCCGAAGTATTGCAGCTTCCTTCTTTTGCACATGTTGAGGAAACGTCTTTCCGTGCCTGACGTTTTCAAAACCTCTTCATTGGCTTTCCTATCTCTCCAGCTTATGCATATATATTTTATATATATATATATATATATATATATATATATATATATATATATATATATATATAAGCCATGATAATCACAAGTTAAGGTTCAAAATTAGCTCTCAAGCTGTTTTAAGAAGGATTTCCTCCAGTTCCGCTCTTTCGTATTTACAGTATAAATATTAGGATATCATGCTTTTTAAGCCATGAGCTTACTTCTACTAAACTTTGATTATAAATCATCGTGTTGACATTTTGGTATTAGTTCTCTGTTTTCTCAGTTATCTTTCGTCCTTGGTAAATTATAGACGGACATTGCTCAAAGCGTAATAAAATTGTCTGGCGCATATCTTAAAGGCATCATTATAACTGCGCTATAGAAGTCGGCTGATTGCGCACTTTGTTTTTGAAAGCTCCCACTGCGATGAAAGAAAGATGGGTCGTCGAAGATTTAGGATGCTCATTTTTTCTCAATATTTCTTAGGAACCTTTTGCTTCGTTCTGACCATCTTAGTCGATTTTCTGACATATGCCAAAAGGGAGTTCAGACCACTTTCGCGTCCGAAACAATGCAAGGTCTTCTGATCTTCAGTGGAGAGAGAGAGAGAGAGAGAGAGAGAGAGATATCGGCGCCCGAAACCAAGTCGATAAAAAATAATTGACGAGCAATAAAGATCGCCGAGTCAATTTTGGCGCCCCAACCCCACCCACCGCCCCTCCGTTATCTCTTTTAGTTTTAGGTAGTTTTGCTCTCCATTCACGGTATTTGAAAAAAAGTTTCGGTACTTGTCGGTTAATTCACCGCCAACCTAACCCTAACCTTAAACCTAACCCTAACCCTAACCCTAAACTTAACCCTAACCCTAAACATAACCCTATTGGCGGTGTATAAACTACTGGCGGTGAATTAACCGACAAGAACCAAAGTTTCTCCTCCAATATTATTATCGACGTCGTCGTTGCCGATAGTCGGAGACTGACGGCGGCATCCTGTGTTTGTCCAGCGTCTGCGTCACAGTTTGCCAAACGGTCTTCTCCGTCGGATGTCGACAAATACCTGGACGACGACCACTTCCGCCACCGGTATGCCGACCCTCGAACCAGAACCGAGTCATCTTCGAAGCTCCAGCTTCCGGTACGTTCCGAGCTACAGCACGGCGTCCAGTCTGAGCAACAGCCCCTCGCCCAACTCACCGACTCACGTTCGCTCGAAGTCACGGTCACTGTCGATGGCTTCGATCACCAGTCCGACCTGTCTCCTCAAAAGACTCTACAAGGACTCCACAGTCGGGCAGCCGGGTCTGGTCCAAGGTCCGTCTGTCCAGTCAGGCGCCGATGATCAAGGTCTAAGGGCAGGGGTCAAGAGCGACAGACGCGCCCCCGAGTCGTCGGACTTTCAGGGTCGGTCGCCCGGCGGTCGTGGCGGAGTGCCGGGCGAGACGAGGGCGGTGGCGTTCGGAAGGGGGTTTCTCTCGAAGATGGTCAGCATAACGTCTGACTACGAGAGCAGCGATTCTCCGAGCGACTACGGAGACCATTCCACCGCTGCCGGAAAAAGAGCGGACGACTCCGTGAGGTGGAAGGCGAGCGAGGCGAGACGGCGAAGGAAGACGCTGGCGATTCCAGTCGGCTTTGAAATTCGGGTAAGAATAATTATTATTATTGTCAAAAACTCAAATTATACGAACAAAATATATAGCAAATGGCGAATAACCAATCATAGTGACAAATAGCCACCATAATGATGAATAGACATGGTGAATGGTCATATGGTGAATAGAGCCAATGTCGGAAAATTTAATAATAATGACATTGTGTAGCTACCAAAATTTTGTGAACAAATCAAATTTTCTAGGAAAACGAACTCGGTAGGAAAAACTACGAGAAATGATTAATTACTCGTACTGTTAATAATGCCTCAACGTCCCACATGTCGTTAGACAAAGCAGAGAACGAATTCTAGTAACAAAAGTCATCTCTTATCGCACGCCACTGTCGCTATGCGGCTGTTGGTTGTGTTGAAACACAGGTTAAAAGTGGGATATAGAAAGGTCAATCCACATACGAGTGTGAATGATTTCAAAATAAACCTCAGCATTATGTAAGTGGGGGCGGAAGATGGCAGAGTGGGTTACGTGCTGGAGCGTCAGGCTGACGGAGCGGGTTCAAGCCCCGTTAGTGCCCCTAGTGGCTTTAACACAGGCAGTAATGCCTTCTAAGCCACTTTAAAAATCATGCTAAGTTTATTAATTATAGGATAGTAGATTGGAAGGGTACAACAGTGGTTCTCACACAGCGCAAATCCTCCGGAACCACTTTAAACATCTATCATATTAAAATCCTTATCTGTATGTCTCTCTGTCTGTTACCTTCAAGCGTTCTGATTGGTTGACTATTGGTCGACGGTTTAGACCGTTTAGTCCTTACGTCGCGATGCGTTGGTGGGCGAGCGTTGACTATTGGTAGACGGTTTAGTCCTTACGTAGCGCGATGCGTTGGTGGGCGATGTTCGAAGACGACGTTGCTATTGGTAACAATTGTTCGTAGTTTAGCACGGCTTAGTCGAGTCATCATTGCAGCGTGAGAGGGGTGGGCGTGCGACGACGTTGCTATTGGTAACAATTATTCGTAGCTTGAAATTTTAACGTACATTTTAACGTACACAAAAAATACGTGTACAGCGTCACAAATGGTCACAGTTGCGTGATTTTAACGTACATAGGTCTAATTAGTACGTGGCGCAGAGCTTGGCTAGGTGGCGTATGTACAGTCATTGAAATGTTGTTCAGCATGAATTCAATGATTGGGTATTAGGTATAAGTATTGGATTAGTATTATCCTGCACTGCGAGCGAAGCGAGCGCGAGTGAAAACGAGCATCTTTCTAGTTATTATTATTATTATTATTATTATTATTATTATTATTATTATTATTATTATTATTATTATTATTATTATTATTATTATAGTGATAATAATAATAATAGTAATAATAATAATAATAATTATTATTATAGTGATTATTAATATTATAGTGATGCTATTTAGCCATGGTATTTAGCCATGACACGTTTTCTTGTGTCTTCACCTAATAATAATAATTATAATCAGAAACCGGTTAGGATGACATATCGTACATGTAGGCTACTGCTAGGATACCAAACAATTTAAGATACAGTAGGCTATATCTGAAAACGATAAATGTTCTGGATGATATAATTAAATAGAGTAGTTTTCAGTTCTCATTAAAATGCTTCTAATGTCTTTGTCATAGATGCTGATGACGGCAGACTGTTCCATAGTAGTGTCATCACAGATTTTTCCATGGAGTCCATGCGATTTCTCATTATGCGTCCAATGCCTAGCAGTTTCGAGTTCTAATATGTTTACAGTAATTTGCAGTTGGCATTGACCGTCCACAAGATCATCTTTTTATGCAGCTATGGTAATGTAGTGTAGTGTAGCATTTGTAATGTGGCAATATGGGTAACACCTGAGTGGGTCATTTGGGCCTAAAGTTCACCGGGTAATCCAACGGCAAACTTGAGGTTGGAAGCACTGATGTACGGCAGGTGCGGTTCCACGTTGGGGATAACTGGGGATACACCCCTCACCGACCCGCCAAAAAGCGTCTTCAATGGAAGATGATCGTCTAAACCAGCGGTTCTCAACCTGTGGGTCGCGACCCCCACGGGGGTCGAATGACAATTTGCCAGGGGTCGCCCGAGACCTTCAGAAATATAGGGTTGTCTCTTGTATTGTTATTGCACAAAATTTACTCATTGGTAGTTACTAGTTGTTTTACTATAATTGTCATTCATGAGGATATACATTGGAGACAATTGAATAATAATGATTTCGAACAATTCAATTATTCTTTTTTTAGCAGTTTGCATTATGGACGAAAATAATTTTTCGGTTGGGGGTCGCCACATCATGGGGAATTGAATTAAAAGGGTCGCGACACTATAAAGGTTGAGAACCGCTGGTCTAAACGGATTAGCCTTGATGTATATCCACAAAGATATGGACATATCCATAGACAATGTCATCGACAAATTCGCTTCCAGCAATAGTAAACTCGACTTCGCACTATGACTTTGTACAACCAGACTAAAATGGCTTTCATACGTTATCAATTCTGAACGTTATATTTTATAAACCAAATCTACAGATTTCTTCTTAACCGTTTATATATAATTCCTTTGACAATTGGCAGAATCTTCCTAGAAATTCATTGCATCCCCCCACCAAGAGTTCTTGGAACGGCCACTGATGTACGGAGCTACAAAATGGGGCCCTAGAAATCGCTGACCTCAGGGGCCTCTCAGTCACAGGGGCCCCTCAGTCACAGGGGCCCCTCAGTCACAGTTGTGACATGCCTGCTGAAGTTTACTACTTAATAGGCCTAAGTCGAGGTCCAGTTGTCATAAATTTGTTATAGAAATTACTATATTGTGAAAAATAAATTACTGTACTATTAATATGTATATGCGGGTTTATGAGGCCCATAACATTTACTTGCACTCAAGGGGACCGGAAATTTGTCCATGTCATTATACTACAGGTACAGGCACAGGTACAAGCACAGGTACAGGTACAGGTACACCCCAGGTGGAAAGAAGAAGATGACTCGGTCAAATAGAAAATGGTTCCAATTCGTGAAATCCGTGTAAGATTTCGATTTCATGAATTTGAATAATGGTTAATGGGATAAGACTGGTTGGCGGTTCAAAGTCGTTTTCAGATGTTAATTAGTCCTGTCTCGATTGACGGATGATCGTTGTTGTGTTCAGTTTCTGTCCAAAAAATTCGTTTTCCTCTTAGATCTGAGCATAATCTCAGATCTGCTATATGCGCGTCGAAAGCAAAAATTCAATCATTCGTCAATTGAATAGCAATGGCGACTGATGGGCAATTAAATTCCCCTTTAATATCTCAGTGAATCGAATTTGTCTATCATTTTCCAGCGAACAAAGCCAGCTTTTAGATGACGTCTAGAGTTTGACTCTGGGCGTTTCTACCAATGTGTCTATCTGTATGCCTGCTTATCTGCTTGTCCGTCCATCTTCTTGCAAATTCATGTCAGTATATGCGAAATTGTTTCGTGATGTTTTCATGCCTGTTCGTCTGTCTGTCTTTCTTATTGTCCTCTTCTTGCTTTCTTTATTACATATCCATTTGTCTGCTTTGTAACGTCGTCGGCTAGAAAGCATTGTTCGCTGTATATGTGAATATTTGAAATAACCGACGTTCGCTTCTTTTCAATTCCATTCCCAACCTCGTCTTCTTCGTCGTTTGCAATCTCCTGAGTCTCTCACCCTTTTGGCGTCGACTTAATTTCCAGCCTCCGTTTTTTTCAGAGTCTTCTGTCAGAGTTAGCGACAGCAAATCGCGCAAAAATCGCCGCTAATATCGTTTTGCGCCAAGAATCAGAAACAGAGGAAAGCTTCTTAGTGCAAGAGTCTCTGTTTTTCGAAGTGAATAAGACCATTTGAAACCGTCATCTATAATTGCTTATGGGGTGACTGGGCGATAAATGGGCAAATTCAAATGGGCTGATGGAGCATGGCCTGTTTTAAGAAAAAAATCACTGCACTAAACTCAGAAAATTTGTGAACATCATCGGCGCAAAAAAAACAAGCAAAAAGGTCGTTCGGAAAATTCATCACTGCACAAAGCACAGAACATTGTATTTTACCACTGCACATTTTCATTTTATCACTTCACATTTTGTGTATCACTGCACGTTAACACAGACCCTGTGATGGAGGACAGAAGGAAAGTAAAAGCAGTGGCGCAGAGCAACATGCTCGGGGACCCTTGGCGAAAAACGGACAGGGGGCCCTTTCCAGAGACGATCTGACAAGTTTGCGAAAACGTTGACGACCTTTTTTTGTTTGTTCGGTCTTTCGATCTGACAACTTTACAACTTTGCGGAAAAAAATTTTTTTTGTACATCGGGTCGGGGGCCCTTTGCAGGTCGGGGGCCCTTGGCATTTGGCCAGGTTGTCCATATGGCTGCTACGCCACTGAGTAAAAGACAGACAGAAAAACAAAAGGAACGATGAATTAAGCAAAGAACCAGCGTAAACAAGAATAAAACAGAATGAATGGGCGTAATAAACGAATAGATGAATGATGGAAAGGATAATGGACTCAACGAATAAAAGAACGAATAACGAACGATATAACGAATGAAAGAACGAAGATAAGAACCAACACACAAATCAACAAGTGAATGAACGAATGAATTAGCTAATCATTAGATGAATGAATAAATGTTTATACGTTGTTGCCTTTGAAACGGCCTCCGTTGGAATATTGATTGCGGTGACGTTAGCATTGGCACTAATAGAGTTTTTCTCCCTTTCACCTTCAAACACACTCTTTGCTTGCAAAAGTCTTTCGTCTCAACGTTGATATACTGTGTAGATGACTGCGTGTTTGCCTGTGATCCATTTGTCAGGAACCTCTCCCACTGACAAAGCGCAGGCGTCTATACCTCCGTGTACTCACTTCTAATTAAATCTTAGACGGGAGATTGCAGCTGTAAGATGCACTTCCATAGGACGTTTCCCAGTGCAGCTCACATACAGCACTAAACAGAACGAAGGAAATTAGCCTATGCATTTTGTCATGTTTTATCATCATCGCCATTATCATTTTTAGCCTTTGTTGATGCTGTTGGCCAGTGACATAGCCAAGGGGGGACGTTTGGGGTTAAAACCCCATTGGCTGCCGACGATAAATTTTTTACATGCTTTTTTCATACATTTTTTTATTTTCGGACGCGATTTTGGGGGTCAAAACCCTCTCGGCTGGCTGCCGATTGGAAAAGTTTCTAAGTGCTCTAGAAAATAGACAGAATACGAAGGTGACGACCTTTTTGTGGCCTGTCAGCCCCTAAAATGGGAAAAAGAAAAATGATTTTCCAAAGTTTGGTCACGATCGAAACCAAATCTCCCCTTCCGGAAATCCTGGCTACGCCACTGCTGTTGGCATCGTGCAACTATTGTGCGCCTTATGAATTAGGTCACAGAGAACACTTCATCATCTTGTTTGTTTATCTGTTTCGTCCTCATATTTTAGTCTGCTAGTTTGTCTGCTGGATGTCCATCTGCAAGTCTGCATGAATGCTTGATGCCTGCCAGTTTTCTCTCTGTACCTGACTGTTTTCCTGTCCTTCTGCTTACATCTCTCTTTCTCTCTGTCTTCTTGTATGTACCTCTCCTTATGTCTGTATGTATGCTGTCTGTTTGTTTGTCTGTCTGTCTCTCTGCGCCTCTTTTCGTGTCTGTATTTTCATCTCATTTGCTGCGCGATGACGTCTTATCCCTCGGGTAGTGCGTCAATTCCGTGTTTCATCAGAAACGCTTTCCGCTTCCTTTGAAGACCGGTTCAAAGACCTGTTTGTAAACGCTGAACACAACTGAAATTTCGCCAAATTAGAAAACGAAGGAAAAAAAGAATCTAACGGCTTACTTCTTTGCAGTAAGTCATTTGTTTTCATCTGTTCCCGTTATTGCCCTTCGCCAGAACATCTTTTTTGCACGTTTAAAACACTGAAGGGCATTTCCAAGAGATACAAACTTCAAATAAATAGCCATAAAAACACAAAACCCAATAAAACACTTGAAAGTGTGTTTGTAATTCTCGTATATATACTCGTTCTATATATACACACTGCACTTCTACTGTATCTTTATTAATAGTTCGAATAAAATGACTGGAAAAATGTGAAGAAATCGGTTTTAAAAGCAACTCAGCTCCAAAGAGCATTCTGACAAAAGCGCTCGAAATAATTAAAGACGTCCTTACAATTGCACTCCCCATTTTAAAAAAAAGCTGGAAAAGATAACTATTTTTCGATATATTAAAATTATGCATGTAAGCGACATTTGGTTAGGTGTCTGATAATTAATTCTTTGCCGACAGTGGTGATAGAAGGAGATATTGTAAATAAATGAATAAAAACGATTTAATTTTAAGTAGTAAAGTAGCAAAACTGTCTGACTTTGATTGAAACCAAAATAGTATAACACGACTGCAGATTATAGAGCCTCATTCAGTATCAGTGTTCTGCATATCTCCATAATTAGGTCCATGGGTTATTTTTTCCCAGAGAAATATGGCGAATTTATCATAATTTTTGCTTGTTGACGATTGTTCCATTTCAGCTTGTCTTGGTCCCTCTTAAATGTTGAAGATATAGTAGACGTCAATATCGGGGGCATTCGTACATCGTAAGCTAATTATTATAGTTAATTATTAATTATTAGACTAATTCTTATTATTAGTCAGGAAGCGAAAGCGACTTGATTGCAATTTGTAATTTGTAAAGCCTATTTTATGTATCACAGTTTTCCACGGGCGTGATTTTTTAAGATCTGAATCGCAATATTTTCCCATTTCCGCGGAATTATTGCGTTTCCGCGGAATTTTTACGGAATTCGGAACCGACCGCGGTGACTAATGGTACCATCGGCCACGTGATCGATGACGTAATTAGTGACGCACTTATTGTTTGCTTAACAATTATTGAAATTGATGCTGTAGTCATTTATTTGCGTCGTTTGACAGCTAGATGTTGTCTGACGAACAACCGATGGACGTTTGAACTGGTAAATTTGCGTCAGTAAGTAAATAAGTAAGTAAAATCTCGTGAATTTATATGGCGCTTTGGAAAGCAGCTCAACAGTAGTTCCTTATTCTTAGGCGCTCAGCTAATTATTAGTTAATTATTAATTATTAGACTAATTCTTATTATTAGTCAGGAAGCGAAAGCGACTTGATTGTAATTTGTAATTTGTAAAGCCTATTTAGCAGTTCATAAATAAACAATCCTAAAGATTATTGATTTATTGCGGTGAGCCGAAGGCTTAGGGAGGGGAGATTTTCCCTTTGTGACACCGCAGAATTATGCAAATTGGTTGACGAAATTTGGAAAGATTTGCCGCAGTAAACTGTGGTTTCAAATGAAACGATTATCGCCTACATTAACATCAGCCTCAGTACTACAGTGTAGTGCTTCGATATATTCGCTCCTGTGGCGTTAGACTTGGTTATTTTTCAGAATTTTTTTCACAAATGGGAGCCTTGTTGATTTATTGACTGCTTGATTGATTGATAGCCTGTGTGTTGGCGACGTTGACAGAGCTAATCTGGAGCTGATGCATGGTAAGGTGGACGTGGCGGGAGAAATTTGATCTTGGAATTTTTAATATGAATTATCAAATGAAACCCATGATTCTAAAAAAAAGATTGATTAATTAGCGGTCACGCATAATCTGGCCTTAAGGAAAAACGGTTCCAAGGCAGCGTCGTTTCAAAGAACGCAAAGACTACTGTCGAATTTTATGTTAAAAGTTCTCTGTGCATAGCATTTCAATGATTAATCGCCTTTAAATGAAAAAGTTAAAATCAAAAATCTTAAATCTTAAACGTAAAAGAGGAAGACCAAAGAATACATGGAAAATTTGCAACACATAGACAATGAGCCAAAGACTAATGAACCAAACCGGAATGATACATTCCTATTAGCAGCAGCTGAAGATCGAACTGCATGGAAGAATCTTGTCTCAGTGGCCTATGCGCCACAAGAAGCGATAAAGGCTGAAGAAGATCGCCTTTCAGTTAAAGGCTATGACTGAAATAAATTTTAAAACATATTGTCTGCTGAATAGTTTCAATTTTTTAAAAAATGTTTAAAATATTGTAGGCTAAGCGTAGGTTGAAATTGGTTTCTTGCTACTTTATATTTCATAAATTCATAAACAAAGTATTACAAACTACACTTTGCGTAATAATAATAATAATAATAATAATAATAATAATAATAATAATAATAATAATAATTATTATATGATAATAATAATTAATAATACTTCTTCCTCCTCCGTTCTTCTTCAGCTGGAAGAGACTAAGGCTCTTAATTTTCTTCATCTTATTATTATTATTATTATTATTGGCGTTTGAAGAGATTGTGATATAGCGTTTTATCCTTTTAGAAAAGTTAATCACGTATTATAGACGGACTATTTTTATTTTTATTCGATACTATAAAGGACCGTTAAGAGGCAGTAATACGCTTCAGCTGTGGAAGAGACCTAAGGCTAAGCGATGCTAATTTTGCATCATCTGAGACGACAGATCTCAACACTCAGGCGCATTACCGGTACCTATGGCGTTTGGAGAGATTGTGATCCCTAACAGCGTTTTATCCTTTTACATCAATTTGCAATGCATCGTATATACGTGCTGTGCCTGAACAAGGTTTCATTAAATATATTATTTTTATTTTGGCGAGATATTCAAATGTAGAACGATTGAGAGAGAGAGAGAGAGAGAGAGAGAGAGAGACAGACAGACAGACAGACAGACAGACAGACAGACAGACAGACAGACAGACAGACAGACAGACAGACAGACAGACAGACAGACAGACAGACAGACAGACAGACAGACAGACAGACAGACAGACAGACAGACAGACAGAGATCATTTTAGAAACTAATTCAACGATCCAAAATGTCTGTGTGTGCACCCAGGATAGCACATTACACCTGCAGCCATCTTATCTCCACCAACTGCTGCAACCTAGACTCTTTCTAAGGGGCTGTCCATTAATTTCATCAACACTTTTTTGGCAATTTTTGCCCCTGCCCCTTGTCAATAGCTGTAAAAATTTCGGTGACCCCATCAAATTATGTCGAAAACTTTGACCCCTACAAGGGACCGCCCATTAATTATGTAAAAAAACTTGAGGCAATTTTAGCCTCTTTGTCAACAACTGTCAAACTTTCAATGACTCTCCTAATGAAATTATGTCAAAAACTTTGAACCCCTTCCCTACACGCTGAAGATATTTTATATGACTAGCTTGTATGTTAAGATAAATTTATTAAAATTAATTTTTTTATTTATCCAATTTATTGTAAAGATGAAAGTGTTGGCGTCAATTTATCTTGGCCCTCCCTCTGTCAACAAGTGCCAAAGTTTTTAAAACCCCTCCCATATTTTGTTGGTGTAATTAATGGACAAACCCTAAGGTCGACTCTTTCGCCAAATATCTGTCCCACGAGCACTTCATTCAAGTTCATTGTTTCAAAGAAAGGCTTCACATATATTGGTCCAACACTATTATTATTATTATTATTATTATTATTATTATTATTATTATTATTATTATTATTATTATTATTATTATTATTATTACTGCTACTACTACTACTACTACTACTACTACTACTACTACTACTACTACTACTACTACTACTACTACTACTACTACTACTACTACTACTACTACTACTACTACTACTACTACTACTACTACTGCTGTTGTTGTTGTTACTTGTTATTATTATTATTATTATTATTATTATTATTATTATTATTATTATTATTATTATTATTATTATTATTATTATTATCATAATCATCATCATTGGACATCATGAGATTTGGTCATCGCATGTTAAGTCATTAACCAAGTGATGACTATTTACGTGTACAGCAATTAATGTTTGAGCAACATGACCAGGAGCTAGGGCCAGATTTGAACCCGCCACCCTTCGGTTGCGTGGCATCTGCCTCACTGCTCGTCATGGAATGCTACGTAGCAGAGGTTCCCAAACATTTTGGAATCGCAGCCCTCTTCAGCGGTTTTGTAACCTGCCGCCACCATAATAATAGCATAGGATATCAAAAAAAATGCATTGCGCCATCTGGCGAACGTTGGTTGAAAGGAATCTTCTGAGTTTTGAATAAATGGCAAAACAAAAACTCAGATTCAATTCGAATGGAAATATAACAAATACATTAGGCATAATTGTTCATATTTTTGCCAAATAAGACAAAAGGAGAGAAATAGATATTGAATTTTCTTGAAAATTATATTCTTTAAAAATTTGTAACCAGAAACATACCTTTGTTACGCGTCTTAAAAATCCTATGAGTAAGCTAAAATCGCTTAAGCGGCAGGTGTTCCATGATACAGAAAGTAGATTCTCATTGTTATTGGAGTTTCAGAGCAAAATGGTCGGAATACCCTTTGCTTGCGTTATTGTGAAATAACATTAATTTGCATAAGCACTATAGGCCAGGGTTAGTTGAACTTTGTGGAGCTGTACGACCCACTTCAGCGGCTTTGTAACACGCCGTGACCCTGCAAGCTTATTGTCGACTAAGATTGGACAAAACACTGATCATTTTAATATAAACCGTGTGTGGAGGATTGCAGGCATATAATTTCTTAAAATCTAAGCCTACTTGCAACGTTCAAGGCTAGTGACATTGTGGTATTGATTCAGAAATGACACTTTTGAATCTAATTTCGCGCGACATCGCGACCCATTAGACTGAGCCGTGCGACCCACAGTTTGGAAAACACTGCTAGGCCTATATAGTATATAATATCCTACTACTGTATACAGACTGCTCTTCAGTCGACCATGCGCACACTTGTAACCAGGGTGCGATTTGTGACCTGGAGCAATGGGGGAATATGTCGAGCTTGGGGGATGTAGTTGTTGGGAAATCAGCAGACGTGTGTCCAGTGGTGCGGGAAAATCGAGGGGATGCAGTTTGGCAATGGGGAGATTGTCCCCTCGCAAATCGCGCCCTGCTTGTAACTCGTAGGCGTCTTTTTCAACCGACGTTTTTCCAGATGAAAATCGACGTGTTGGAATCGAGTGTTCGAACGAGGAGGACCCATAGAAATGCCTAAAAGCATTGCATCGTATTACGTTTTGCAATTATTATTATTATTATTATTATTATTATTATTATTATTATTATTATTATTATTATTATTATTATTATTCTGTTTCGTTGTAGCCAAGAAGAGAGTACAGCGTTCAGGCATCGACAGCCAAATCACTGGCACCAGATGGCGTTTCTTCTAGCCCATATCAGCAGCTGACGGCGTCTCCTGGCCCCGACAGGAAGGGAGGACCAGAGACGCAGAACAAAAGAGACAGAGATGGAGCCGGAGAAGAGGAGGAGGAGGAGGAGGAAGAAGGGGAAGAAGAAGAAGATGGGAAGGGAAAGCGTCAAAGAGAAGAGGGAGAAGAAGACGACGACGGAGAAGAAGAGGAGGAAGAAGAAGTGGGAGGAGAGGAAGTGGATGACGAAGAGGACGACGAAGAATCCAACTTCGACGACGAGGCAAATAAAGATTCACCTGACTGGGGTGAACGACCTTTTGACCCCGAGAACAGCGCCACCTGGGAGCTGCTGAGCGTAGAGCGACTGGTTCAGTGGGACTTTCCCATCTTCGATCTGGCAGACAGAGCCGACGACACGGTGCTGAGCAGGGTAAGAGGCAACGTCTTGCCTTCAAGGGCGTAGCGATGGGGAGGAAGGTATATAGGTATATATACCCTTCAAAATCAGTCAACCATAAAGTTTTTTATGTGATTTATATCTAATCTAATCTAATCTAATCTTAAACTTCTATAGCGCCACTTTCATAATGCACAGGAGCATCAACCGATGGCACACCAAATCCAAATCACTAAAGATCCAGGTCAAATCCAGGGTATCCGGCCGGACAAACGGGTGACAGTCTATGGTGGATAAGCCCGATTTATATGTGGTTATATGCAGTTATATGTAGTTTATATGGTTTATAGTTAACGTTTATAGCCCACCAAACATTTATACCCTCCCAAATCATATTCCTTCCTGGCTACGCCCCTGTTTGCCTTGCCGGATGTTCTAGGTATCTAACGCCCAATTCAAACTGGACTCGTCTTTGAAAATTTATTAGTCCGGTCTTCCACTGTCTTATTTAAAAGGCGCAATTGATGAGAATATGTCACTCCATTCTATGTTGATCTTCATTCATTCATTCGTTCATTCATTCGTTCATTCATTCATTCAATTCGTCCATCTCTTCATCTGTCCATCCGTCCGCCTATATCTCTCTCTCTCTCTCTGTCTCTGTCTCTGTCTGTCTGTCTCTCTCTGTCTCTCTCTGTCTCTCTCTGTCTCTCTCTGTCTCTCTCTTTCTGTCTCTGTCTGTCTGTCTGTCTGTCTCCACATCATGTCTGTCTGCTCCTTTGTCTGTCTGTCTAAATAACACAAGAAAAAATTTTTTCTCTCTCTCTCTCTCTCTCTCTCTCTCTCTCGGTTGGACTGACAGCAGTTGTGGAAATTGTTGTAGACCGGTTAGCTGGTTAGCTGCTGCCATTCGAGCGCTGATGTCTGTGCAATTTTTATGAACATTTGGGTCTTCGACTTAGGATTTCAATCGTCGAAGGCCAGGAAACACCCATTCACACAAGTTATGGCCCCGAGTTTCGCCGATTACAACCTTTTTAACCAGCAGCCAGACTCCGATGAATAAATAATAAAGTGGCGCTAGAAAAATCTGAGATCGCCGCCGCTCCTGCTAATTAGCAGTAGCACTGTGCGTGTGTGGATGTGTTGATAGGTGACTCACAGGGTATTCGTTGAGACGGGTCTCATGGAGACGTTTCACATTCCACTCGACGAATTCCTTCACTACTTTCACGCCGTGGAACTCGGCTACAAAAGCAAACCCTGTGAGTTGACATCTAATACCACCACTCGATCACACGCCACTGCCACCGCCACTGCCACCGCCACTGCCACCACCACTGCCACCGCCACTGCCACCGCGACAGCCGACAAATGAATTGGAATTTACTGAGAGCTGCTGGCTGATTTTGTCTATTCATGGTTTGACAGAATAACTTAGAATTCAGGCAATCGAACGATCGCATTAGCCTACTGAATGAACGAATGAACGAATGAACGAACGAACGAACGAATGAACGAACGAATGAACGAACGAATGAACGAACGAACGAATGAACGAACGAATGAATATGTGAAGGAATGAGACGACCGATTCAGTGATCATTTCCATTTTAGGTTAACTGTAGAAGATTTTGAGTAATATTACAATTAGACTGTAAGCTTTAGTGCGTAGAGGCCTTCTTTGAAATTAAAGACGTTAACTGTGATTATTTTATTATTGAAAGGCCAACAGCTGCAATGCAAGTAGACCTAAGTGTATCGATTCTGTAGACAATCACCCTCTCGAAAAATTTCTAATCGGTTTTGCCCAAATCTCACGACTGGTCCGACTGGTCCCAGCCCGTTGGGGTGGCAAAATCAGGGCCAACCATTTGTTGTTTAATGTACAGCATTAAGTATGGGGTCCCAACCCACTCATTGGAGCCGCCACTTTCAGTCCAAACAACGCTCAATGATGGTACAACGTCAATGATGGAGATTTTGATAAATATTTTAACATTTCAATATTTTCAATACCTTTATACTTGTGCTATTTTTAATATAATACTTTGGAATATCTGACCAACCGGTATACATGCAATAGACATACTTATTTAATTACATTCTTAAATTTATTTTAGGTCTAATCTAATTCTTAAAATGCAATTATGTTTTCGCATCGCCACGTGGCTCCCAAAAATTGAAGTAGTTTTCTGTGTAAATAGAATTTGGCATTCGCAATTAAATCGAGAACGCACTTTTTATGTCGTTAATTCAAATTACAATTAAATCAGTATTTATCTAATCCTAATTGTATTTGATTGGTCAACCAACATTGCTAATCTAACCATAATTCTGGCCGCTTAACTTCAGACAAATCTACTTAGTTTGTCTGAAAGCTATAGTTGCTCGCCGCCGAAACAAAGATGTCCTCGTTTCTTGTGACCGTTGTTACTTAGACATCTGTTTTCCAGGGGCGGTTCCACGTTGGGGATGACTGGAGATGCATTCCCCACCGGCCCACCAAAAATGCGTCTTCTATGGAAGATGATCGTCTAAACGGATTAGTCTTGACTCTTGATGTATATCCACAAAGATGGGGGCAGATCCATAGACAATGTCATCGACAAATTCTCTTCCAGCAATAGAAAACTCTATTTTCCACTATGACTTTGTACAACAAAACTAAAAATGGCTTTTATACATTGTCAATGCTGAACATTATATTTTATAAATCAAATCTACAGATTTCTTATAAACCGTTTACATAATAGGCCTAATTCTTTTGTCAATAATTGGCGGGATCTTCCCATAAATTCATTGCATCCCCCCATCAACTTCCTAGAAATTCATTGCATCCCCCCATCAACTTCCTAGAAATTCATTGCACCCCACCAAAAGTTCTTGGAACCGCCACTGCTGGTTTCTGACTTTCTAGATGTTCTTTGTTCGCGTAGATCATAACAGAATACACGCAGCAGACGTTCTGCACGGTGCATTCTATTTGACGACTCAAGCAAATCCCGAACTTCGTAAGGTTCGACACGTGACACCTGGCAGCAGTCTGCTAGAAGTTACATCCTCCACAGCCATTGAAGGCGGTTCAGGTGAGAACAAAAAAACAGGCAGAATACCTAATTAACAACCTAAGTAAGTAAGCAAGCAAAATCTCATGGCTTCGTATGGTGCTTTGGAAGCAGCACAACAGTAGCTGCTTAGGCTATTCTTAGGAACTCAGCCTTTCTTAAAATAGCCATAGGAAAGGCGAATGATCGGCCAGGCAATGGTCTATATATCTAAAGGGCAGTGAGCTAGGTCGTTATTATGTCGTTATGATTTCAGAAAAAGGAAGGATTTAAGCTTAGACATGAAGACCTGAGGAGATGATGCCTACCTCTATAACATGTGATCCTCCGTGTTTGTCTACGTGTGTATTGTTTTGTAGGTTACTACTGACATTAGTCAGTTAACGTTATTGAAATCGGAGTCAAGTAAAATCGTCAAAAGAGACGAAACTAATCTGACAGAAACTAATACTTAATGAAATAATTACGCCACTGCCAGTGACGTAGCCAAGCGGGGCTTTAGGGTTAAACCCCTCCATTGGCTGTTCTCGATGTAGTCATGGGGAGAGTTTTGGGGGCTAAACCCCCCTTGGCTGTTCGACCCGAATTGTTTTATTGCGCATCAATATATACCTATACAATTCACTTATTGAAGCAAAATAATAGGTGACGACCTGTTCACTTGTAACGATTTTTTTCTTGTTGTCAATCATGGAAATCGGGAATCATGAAGATAACCTTTTTCTGGTTGTCAGAATTTTGAAACATAACCCTTCGGTAAATCTGGCTACGCCACTGCGTTGCACACTTCCCAAGAATATCAAATTTATTTCATTCGGTAGAACGTCATTTCTGCCTTCGATAATTATTATAAACCGTCAGCCTAAGTTCTGTCCTAGGAACATATCGGACAATCACATGTCCACCGGCAAGAAGTGGCAGTAAGAGCACCGACAGCTCTAAGACTCCAAAGGCAATGGGCAAAGTCTGGAAGAGCAAAGCAATATATACGTCTCAGAATAAAAAAGAAGATTATTGAAGCATGTACTTTGCGGTACTTTATAACCGAACATACGCTATATAACCGAGTCCGTTATATCGAAGTGCTGCTGTATTATAGAGACGCTACAGACGTTGATTGATTGATTGATTGATTGATTGGTTGATTGCCGTGTTTCATCCAGACTCCAGGCCTTGGGGAGGGTTGACTTGGCTGGGAGGGGGGGAGGAGGCACAGTTCAATGAAAAGATATTTTTCAGTGCTGAGATTTTTAAGAGGGGGCAGTGGGGGAGGGGAAGTGGGGGATCTTGAGGGTTTTTTTGGAGGGGGAATCTCCCCTCTAACAGGCCTGGATAAAACAATGATTGGTCGATTTCCGTGTTTCCAGATATGCCATTTCCATTTTCTGGATCGATTCTCTAGCACTAATCTAACCAGTGTTTATTCTAGGCCTTCTTAGGGGAATTCCCCCAAGTTTGAAAAATTCCCCCAAAAAAAAAAATTTTTTAAGATGTTGGCTGGGGGAATGGAAATTTCCCCCCAAATGTGTGGAAACTCAAACCTTGTCTCCCAAACATTTCAAAATCCTCCCCAATGTCAAGGGGGCTAGAATAAACACTGAATCTAACCATTATCGTGCTGCTGTTTTAGTCGCTTAAAATTCAGTTCGATGTGGCAAAATTCCTTAACCCCTTAACTGGGGATCCCAGATATATCCGTCCATTTTACATTGAGTTACAGTTAAATACACGGTTAAGGGGTTAAATTTCAGACGTCGGCAGCTCTGGCAGCCCGTGTCGAATAATATTCAGCGGTGAAAACGAAGAAGAAGGAGACGACGACGAAGAAGAGGAGGAGGACAACGACTGCGGTTATTTAGCGCAGTTTTTTCCTCCGCTCGAGATGATGGCTCTGTACACGGCGGCCGCCATGCACGACTACGAACATCCGGGCAGAACCAACGCGTTCCT